>CAUYON010009259.1:0-22163 GCA_963573935.1 Arctocebus calabarensis
GAGATCTAAAAATAGACCTGCCATTGGATCCTATAATTCCTTTACTAGGTATATACCCAGAAGACAAAAAATCACGTTATAACAAAGACATCTGTACCAGAATGTTTATTGCAGCCCAATTCATAATTGCTAAGTCATGGAAGAAGCCAAAGTGCCCATTAACCCACGAATGGATTAATAGCTTGTGGTACATGTATACCATGGAATACTATACATGTATACCACGGAATACTATGCAGCCTTAAAGAAAGATGGAGACTTTACCTCTTTCATGTTTACATGGATGGAGCTGGAATATATTTTTCTTAGCAAAGTATCTCAAGAACGGATGAAAAGGTATCCAATGTACTCAGCTCTACTATGAAGCTCATTTAAAGGTTTCATATGAAGGCTATAACCCAACTATAGCACAAGAATATGGGAAGGGAGGGCAGGGGGGAGGTTGGGGTGGAGGGAGGGTAATTGGTGGGGCCACACCTATGGTGCATCTTAGAAGAGTACAGGTGAAACTTACTAAATGCAGAATACAAATGTCTTCATACAATAACTAAGAAAATGCCATGAAGGGTATGTTAAACAGTTTGATGAAAACGTTTCAGATTGAATATTAAACCAGCACATTGTACCTCTTGATTGCACTAACGTACGCAAGCTATGATTTCATAAAAAAAAAAAAAAAATTGCATTTCCTTAATGATTAGTGATGTTGAGCACCTTTTCATATACTTATTGCCCTTTGGTATGTCTTCTTTTTAGGTCCTTTGCCTATTTTTTAATCAGGCTATCTATTATCTGCCTACTGAGTTATTTCTTATGTATTTTGGATAATAATCCTTAGCGTATGTGTGATTTGCAAATATTTTCTTCCATTCAGTAGGTTGCCTCTTCAAACTGCTTATTTCCTTTCCTGTGCAAAGGCTTTTTGATGTGATGTTATCCAATTTGTCTGTTTTTGCTTTTGATATTTGTGCTTTTGCAGTCAGACCTCCCTTCCCCAAATCATTCCCTTCATGTTTGAGTCTTTCAGTGATTTTGAACCGATTCTTATATATGGTGTAATACAAGGATCTAGTTTATTCTTCTTCTGGTAGATAAGGAATTGTTATCTTTGATAAAATTGTTAATCTTTTTTTCCTATTTTCTGGGATAGTAATGATAGCCATTTAAAAATTCATGTAGGACAACTCCAAAATCTGAATCATCTGTGAAATGATTTCCATTGTTTGCTACCTACCTTTCTCTCTCTCTCTCTCTCTCTGTCTCTCTCTCTCTCTCTCATTTGGTTCTTTGTTTTTCAAAGCAGGCATTATAACTTTGAATATTGATATTGCTCATCAAAGATTGTTTGTTTACGTCTTTTCCTCTCTGTAAGATAAGGTTTTCTTTTGGCAAAAGATCACCTTTATCCTTCCATAGTTTATATTTCAGTCTTGTGAGGCTGGTCTATTTCAGTTTTTCCCATAGTTCTGAGTCTCAGCTAAAACCCTAATATGTTTACCCAAGTTCCTCCCATTTGGTAAGGCATGAACCAGCTTCCATTTCCCAGTACCACCATGTTCTGCAATTCAGCCTTCCAGCTGCTGCTTTTGCCTAAGTTTCTTGAAATCGTACCCCATGCATGCTGAAGTTACCTCCAGTGTGGAACTGCACTTCTCAAGCCCATACGCTTTAATTCACCTGAACTTCATCCTCTGTCTCCTTAGCCAGTGAGATTGCCCCTCGCAATTCTATTCTTTTTTACCTCACAGTGAAAGAGCAAATGCCCCCATGGAAATACCTAGCTAAATGTGCTGCTGCATTGGTGTGCTTTCCTTCTGTCTGGGCTCACAGGCCTGAAAGTCTTCCCTGAGTTGATTGCTCTCAAATGCCTTTAAGCAGTTATGTTATGTACATCTTCCAGCTTACTAATGACTTTTAACTGCAAGGTTAGTTCTATATAAGCTACTTCATTGTGGCTGGACCCAAACATATAGTTTCTTTTCAAAAAGAGTTCCTTCTGGGCTACATTTTAAAGGCAAATGCAGACTGAAGCTTACCTTTAAGGCCTTTTTTTTTTTTTTTGGTACTTCCTAATCTTCTGTCATTAAAAACCTATTTTCATATTCGTGTATATCCAAGATACTGGGATGCTATGCCTGCTAAAGACTAGATAAGTTTGGACTTCTCCTCCTAAAATCCCGTATCCTCAGAGGAAAGTCTAGCGCCCTCCCAAGCATACTGTGCCTTTCAGTGCAGCTTCTGTTCTGATGAGGGTGGAGCCCTGCTGCTCACTCTGCAGCTCTACTCTGGGGTGAGATAAAATGTAGAACTGAGTCCCCTTTCTGAATTTCCTTGAGCACAAATAAAAACAACAAATCACGTAGGGTTTTCTGGTGGATTGAGA
The DNA here is from genome assembly GCA_963573935.1 of Arctocebus calabarensis. Classification (NCBI taxonomy): domain Eukaryota; kingdom Metazoa; phylum Chordata; class Mammalia; order Primates; family Lorisidae; genus Arctocebus; species Arctocebus calabarensis. Next base: position 2,384 of record CAUYON010009259.1, read on the forward strand.
AAAATAGACACAGTGGAGATGCCCACATTGTAAATTTAACTTAGCTACATATCCTTATTTTAAAACATCATGTGGCCATTGTGCCAGCTTGTTCAGACATTTATTATTGCTGTCGCGACTCTCCTGTTCTCTCGTCTATGCTCACTTCTCAGCCCCAATTCCCCGTTATTCCTGATACATACGAGCTTAACTTTGCTTGCCTCTGTCTTTCTAATTTTTCCCTCTGGATGGTACTTTGTACCCCAAGTAGCTCAGGTGACAAAGAGAATTACCAGAGTCTCTGAATGAATGGAAGAGTGATAGTCAACCCCATTCTTAAGTAAAACAAAGACAAAAAGCCCTTTAAGATACAGTTATATTTTAGAAAGAATATGAATGTGGTGGTAAGATTGTGACTCTTATAACTATAATAAATTATATAACTCTAGAATGACAGTTTACCCAATTCTCATAGGTAAATTAATTAAAATCTATAAAATATTTTGTAAGTGTTTAAAAGGCCATCTAGAGTTATTTGACCTCATGGTAATTATGTGTTTTATGCAATCACTGTGTTTTCCCTATTTGCCCTTATTTATATCTCCTGGATGGCCCCAATAATGACATGCATTAATATAGCTATGCATACCCTAAGAAATTTATTTCACTGCTTCTCATAGTAAACGCTATAAAATTGATTTTAGCACAAACTCATCTGTTGCTAGTTGTGATATTTAGTTTTCCTTAACATAAGAATTTTGAATTTGTGGACTGGTGCTGTGGCTCACACCTAGGACTCTGGGAACCCAAGGTGGGTGGATCACCTGAGCTTAGGAGTTCAAGACCAGGCAGAGGAAGAGTGAGACCTTGTCTCTACCAAAAATAGAAAAACTAGCTAGGAATTATGGCAGGTGCCTATAGCTCTAGCTACTCAGGAAGCTGAGGCAAGAGGATTGCTTGAGCCCAAGTGTTGGAGGTTGCTGTGAGCTATGACACTACGGCACTCTACCCAGGGCAACACAGTGAGACTGTGTCTCAAAAAAAAAAAAAATTGAATTTGTGGTAGACAAAATCATTGAAGGATATTCAAAATGTCTCTTTTCAAAACTAAATAATGCTAATACATTGGAAATCAGATGTTGATGTGTAGTCATATCAATATCTTATGTGCTTTGTACATGATAGGCATTAATTTGTTGATGGTATTACAGTTGTCGAGCTACAGATGACAATAGTTCTTGAAAAAAGTTAATAAATTCTCTAGTTTTACCATCATGAATGGCTTTTAAGTGACAACCTCTGATACCATTTTAAACACATTAATCAAATCATTCCTTTCCCAATTTTCCACGATTGTCATGTAATCTGATCACCATAGACCACAAAGTCTCCTCCTCGGTCTCTTTACCTCTGTAATAAATGGAAGGATATTTCCCCAGTTTTCTGAAGGCCAGTGGCTTCCAGTGAAGGTATTTGAACTCCTGTCTTCAATAACAAGTGGTCCAACCAAAGTCCAGAGAGTCGTTCTGAAGCAGCGATGACCGAGCCCTTGCAGGATGCCTACCTCCAGCACGTCTTGAAGGGTGTCTTCTCTCCACTGCTGACATATTTGATGGTACTTGAGTAGTTCATGACACTGAGCCATAGCAGACTGAAACCTCAACATTTCTTTTTTTTTTTTTTTTTTTTTGATCCATTAAAATTTGCTTTAATATGGCTCGGCACTTGTGGCTCAGCAGGCTAAGGCACCAGCCACGTACACCTGAGCTGGCGGCTTCAAATCCAGCCCAGGGCCCGCCAAACAACAATGACGGCTGCAACCAAAAAATGGCCGGGCGTTGTGGCGGGCGCCTGTAGTCCCAGCTACTTAGGAGGCAGAGGCAGGAGACTTGCTTGAGCCCAGGAATTGGAGGTTGCTGTGAGCTGTGATGCCTCAGCACTCTATCCAGGGTGACAGCTTAAGGCTCTGTCTCAAAAAAAAAAAAATTTGCTTTAATACTTCTTTGGGGAAAAAAAAACATCAAACTTGTAGTGAATGAACGAGAAACATTTTTATAGTAGCAGTAGGCTATTATTTTTATCTACGATGCCACGAATTCATAGGGAAGAGGTTCCAGTAGCTCAGGGAGACACCTTGCCATTGAACATGACAAAGTGTTGACTGACTTTTGAATTCATGGGAAATAGGTTCCAGCAACTTGTATCACTATTACATGGGATCTATTGGTTATCCTGTGTGCTATCCTGTATACCCATTATGTCATGAGCTCAGGGGGAGTAAATAGGTTCCAGCACCTAAAAACATGGGTCCACTGGTACTCCTCTGCGCTATGTTATATGCCTATTATGCCATGAATTCATAGGGAATGGGTTCCAGGAGCTTGGGCTCCTTTCCATTGGTTCTCACAAAGTGGGCTTCTCTGGGTGGAGCAGGCTGGCGCTTCAGTTGAACCCAGGTATCTTTCTCTTTGGCTTCCTTCTTTTTCTGATCATTTTCCTTCACACATTTCAGGAAGCTATCTCAACTCTTAGAGTGCTTAATATACCCAATATGAACATTAATCCTCTTGGCAAGAATCTTTCCCTTAACTTGTTTGTTTACAACAATGTCAACAGCATGCTGGGTAACATTGTAGACTCTTCCAGTTTTGCCAGGGTAGCATTTTTGTGGCATGCCTTTTTGAACAGTACCCATTCCCTTGATGTCTACAATATCACCTTTCTTGTAGATTCCCATGTATATGGCCAAAGGAACAACTCCATGTTTTCTAAAAGGCCTACAGAACATGTAATGGGTGCCTCTCCTCCTTCCCTTTGTGTTCATCATTTTGGTGAATTCCTGAAAGATGGCATCTCTGGCCGAAAAAGGTCAACATTTATCTTAATATCCCAGCCCCTCCATGTGCATACCAAGTACCATGCTTATGTAGTGCAGTTACAAAATGAATACTTCAGAGGCCTGACCCTCAAATGACACAAATACCATTGGTCTTCCTTATCTGTATTTGTCTGTATCTGTGGGTTACATAATTATGGATTCAACCAATTGCTGATTGAAAAAAATTTTTAATACATCTGTAAAAAACATGTACAAAAGTTTTTTTACATGATTACTCCCTAAAACATACAATGTAACAACTCTTTGTGTAGCACTTATACTTTGTGAGGTATTATAAGTAAACCAGGGGTGATTTAAAGTATACAGGAGGCTCTGCATAGGTTATATGTAAATGCTGCCCCATTTTGATATCAGGAACCTGAGCATCTAAGCATTTTGGTATCCATGGGAGATCCTGGAATCACCCGCATGGTTATATATCCCATGGATACTGAGGGATATATAAAAAGCTCAAAATTCATTGAAAAAGTTTCAGAATTGTCATATGCATAAAGTTAATACAAATATTAATAAATGAATAAATGAAATAAATGAAATTAAATTCAATTTATAATTGAATATAAAAGTTTCTAATGGCATACATAAACTTAATAAAGGAAAGAATAGAAGACTGTATCTAGAATACCTAAAGACAATAGGTTTGATCAAAAAGTTAAAAAAAAAGGCTTGGTGCCCATAGCACAGTGTTTAGGGCTCCAGCCACATACCCTGAGGCTGGCAGGTTCAAGCCCAGCCTGAGCCTACTAAACAACAATGACAACTGCAATAAAAAAATAGCCAGGCATTGTGGCAGGTGCCTGTATGTGGCATAATCCCAGCTACTTGGGAGGTGGAGGTAAGAGAATCACTTAAGCCCAAGAGCTGGAGGTGGCTGTGAGCTGTGATGCTACAGCACTCTACTGAGGGCAACATATTAAGACTCTGTCTTAATAAAGAAAAAAGAAAAAAGTAAAATCTGTGTTAGAAAAATGAGCAAAAGCTGTAAATAGACAATGTGTAGATAAGGAAACACAAAAAGGTAACAAGCATATGAAAATATGTTCAAAAACACTAGAAATATACAAATGAAAATTAAAATAATGTGTTACATTCTTAGAAAATAAACATTAGAGAGGATGTTAATAAAAGTATTAAGACATAGAAATTCTTCTGCAATTAGTAGTGGAAAATATAGTCTAATGAGTATTTTGCAGAGAAACCTGGCACTACTTAGTCCATTTAAGTAAACATATAGCCTATGACCTATTAATTACACTTAGATAGGTATCCAAAATTTCTTCCAACAAGTCCAAAAGGGGGATGATGTGGCGACATTCATTATAGCTCTGTTTGCTGTAACAGGAATTGAAAGCAAGCTAGGTATCCATTTCTGGGAGAATGGATTCTGTAAAATATGATATATCTAAAATACCGGACTTTCTTAGCTTGAGTGGAGAAGTCAATACCTGGCTTCAAAGCTTCAATGAGCAGGCTGGATCCATTGTTTGGGGCTATTGTAGCTGGTGACTTTAAGATGAAGCCAATGTTCATATATCATCTTAGGCCCCTTAAGAATTATGCTAATTCTATTTTGCCTGTGTTCTATGAGTGAAACAACAAAGCCTGAATGACAGCACATCTCTTTATAGCTTAGTCTACTGAATATTTTAAGCCTACTGTTGAGACTTGCTGACTGGAAAAAAGACTCCTTTTCAAAAGATTACTGCTTATTGACGATGCATGAGATCACCCTAAGAGCTCTGATGAAAATGGACAAGGAGATTAATGCTGTGTTCACACCTGCCAACCCAATATCCATTCTGTAGCCCATGAGCCAAAGAGTAATTTCAACTTTCAAGTCTTATTATTGAAGTAATAAATTTTGTAAGGCTATACAGCTGCTAGAGTTGTGATTCTTTTGATCTATCTGGGAAAAGTAAATTCAAAACCTTGTGGAAACCATTCACTCCTCTAGAATGTCATTAAGAACATTTGTGATTCATGGGAGTGGATCCAAATTTCAACAGAAGTTGAGAAGTTAATTTCAGCCCTTAGGGATTACTTGGGATTCAAGACTTAAGAGGAGGAAGCAATTGCAGATGTGGTGAAAATAGTAAAAGAACTAGAATTAGAAGTGGAGCCTGCAGAAGGAGTTGCCTATAATGGATGAACAGACAAAATGTTTTCTTGAAATGGAACGTACTCCTGTTAGAGGTACTATGAACATTGTTGAAATGACAGCATAGGATTTAGAATATTATATAAACTTAGTTGAAGTAGTACCAGGCTTTGAGAAGAATGACTCCAATTTTGAAAGAAGTTCTACTATGGGCACAATGTTATCGAATAGTATCTATCACAGGCTACAAAGAAATAATTCATGAAAGGAAAAATCAACTGGTGAGGCAAACTTCATCACTGTCTTATTTTTAGAAATTGCTCCAGCCACTGTAACTTACAGCAACCACCACCCTGATCAGTCAGCTGCCGACCACAAGGAGGCAAGACCTTCCACCAGCAAAATGATTACAACCTGCTAAAGACTTAGATGATTGTTAGCATTTTTAGCAATAAAATATTTTTAATGAAGTTATGTTCATTGTATTTGTTGGACATAACACTATTGCCCACTTAATAGACTCAAGTATATGGAAACATAACTTTTATATGCACTGGGAAACCAGAAAATTTGTGTGACTTACCTTATTGAAGTATTCACTTTGTGAAGTAGTATGGAACTGAAACTACAATATTTCTAAGGTATGTGGGTATCATAACACACTTTCATGAGACTCATTGACCCCATTCAATATTATTCTCTTCCTTTCCAAGATTCATACACAAGTAGATACACAGATACACACACACACAACTATATTATCCAGCAACCTGCAAAGGATGCAAAGAATAAACCTCATTAACAGCTGCCATTTCTGACTTCTTAGTCTGTGTGTATATCTTCTAAAGTCTTTTCAAAAGTCATGCAACTCAGGTACTGTCATTTTCGCCAGCGGTACTAAGTAAAGATGCTTATCTTTCATCTAGAGTAAGCCAGTCTCTAATGCTTGAGTCAACTTGCTCTCAGTAGCCCAAAGCATAGGTGTGGGGATGAGGGAGGAGCTGAACCGTGTCTATCTAACCATGACAATTGAGAGTAAACACACTGATTCTCTCTGCCTCTGCTCTTATCCTCCTACCATCCTCTCTTCTCAAGGCTGCAGTAGTCTTTGTAAAATTATGTCGTTCTGCTGCTTAAGATATTTCAATAGATTCCCATGAGGTCGTAGTGGAATCCATACTTACCATAACTTCCAAGGTCCGATGCTTTCCTTCTCCTGCCTGCCTTTCAAAGTCACCTGATGCCATCTTTCACCCAGCATTATACTCCAGCGAATTTCCCTGCTTTCCCTTCTCCATGTGCCAGGCTCTACCTACCTCTCATGCCCTGGGTATTTGCGTTTGATGGTCTTTCTTCTTTCGAGGCTCTCCTCCAGCTTTATCTGGCCATCTGCTCTAGGAGTTTGCCCCACCCAGTAATCCTCTGTCCTATCGCCTTGGTTGTCTTTTTTATAGCATTTAGTGGAATCTGAAATTATTTTAATTTGTATATTTCCTTGCTCATAGTCAATTTCTCCTACCAAAACCTCCTTTACGGAGGCTTTGTGTCTTTCTGTACTACTATACTATATCCCCAGTGTCTAGGTCGGAGCCTAGTGCAGAGTCAACGTTTATATATATTCAGCAAGTGAGTGAATGAATGTCAGTAAGTCCATGTTGTGACCTGTAAGTTATGTCAAATTTTAAGAAAAGGAAGAAAGTCCTGACGACAGAAACTTCTATGGCCAGTAAATGAAAATGAAATACCACAGGAATTTAGAATTATATTCCTTAGAAGTTACAAAGCCGAAGAGAATGTCAATAATAGGATTTGAAAGAACAAATTGAAAGAACAGCTAAATTGAATAACCGCTATTTTTCATTTCCTCTAAGATCAGGACAAGAGGTTTTCAAAATCCCAGTGAGGAATTTAAGTAAATGATAGATTTTTTTAAAACTTGCAATATGGGCAATATAATTCCTCCAGGTGGTTTAGTATATAATAATCACTGTTAAAATAAGAGATCTACCTTCAAAACTAAGCTAACACAACCTTTTTCTGTAGAAATAAACTATTACAATACTAATACCCCCAGAAAGTGTAGAAGCGGTGCTGTTAACTATTAAATCATTCTAAACATCTTTATCTCACATTTATTGCTCCAGGCCCAAGGCTAAAAAATTGGGGGCTGAAATGAATTTGTATGTGGAAACTCTAGAGTCTACCCCAACAGCTCATGGTTATGAAATATTCTATTAAATTGTAATGGATAGATCTGTTGCCCTTAATGGTCATCTGTCGTATATACAGTCTCTAATACACACTATAGAATCCTGATCAAGACTTTCTCACCTTCCCTAATTAACATTAAACTCAGTAGTATCAAACGTGAATGTGTTTCTCTGCCTAAGACTGGATCCCATGCCTTTAACACACAAGGTGAATCTCTAGTTTTATGTTTTTGGAAGGCATCCCCTATCTCAAATGCAAATAATATTGAAAAAGGCATCTAATTACCATGAACTATTGAGTTGTGTCTACTTAGACCTCTTAGCACTGGGCAATTTCTTGTGTAATTAAGCTGCACTACATAAAAGAGATTCAACTTCATATTTTCTTCCTTAAATAAAAGAAGCCTCACTACATCTTTCAAGTGAAATTCTGATTTGCCAACATCTCTTGCTGCCTGTGTAACTATTGTATATTATAATTTAATTAAATTCAAGAATGTACTGAAAAGAAGCTTTTCCAAAGAGACTTTGTTTAAATTTAGTACCTATTTCAATCTGAAATAAAATTTGGATGCATGGAAGCAATTTTCTTGAAAATGATTTACCAAATAGTAATAATTTTAAAAATTATATCTGACAGCCCAGGTACTTAATTCAAGAGTAGCCTGTGTGTAGGTGTATGTCTGCTAGCACAGTCTTGTGTAATAAGAGAACATAATTAATTCTGCACTTGTCTAAGATAATTGTTCTTAGAAAATTGCATATTGAAGGACTCACATGTCATTTGATCATGTCAGTTTTCCTTGTCATCTGGAGCCTAACAAGTGTTTTGTTTGTCAGTTGTGTATTTTAAAATACTCTCCCTTAGAAAGAAAAAAATATTTCTCTGAAATATCTTATAGTGAACTGCTTTATATCCACTACACTTTTATGGTGCTTAAGACAATGTTAGATAGGAAAAGCTCAATAAATAATGGCTTAGATCAGTGATTCTCAACCTTCCTGATGCTGCGACCCTTTGATACAGCTCCTCATGTAGTGGTGACCCCCAACCAGAAAATTATTTTCATTGCTACTTCATAACTGTAATTTTGCTAGTGTTGTGCATTGTAATATAAATATCTGATATGCAGGATGGCCTTAGGTGACCCCTGTGAAAGGGTCATTTGACCCCCAAAGGGGTTGCAACCCACAGGTTGAGAACCGCTGGCTTAGATATTTTAGTAGTATCCAGCGTATTTTTTATGTTTTAAAACTTTTCTCATTCTGGTGTCTTTTAGCAGATTCAGAAGTTATTGTGGCAAACATAGTCAACTGAAGGAAGAGATCGTGTTTTGCTTAGTGTCTCCAGAGCCTCGTATTATGTTTGAGCTCATGGTATTAAGTAAATGAAAATTACTATTAGACTTCCCGCTTAATTTATGCTTGCTACTTCCTCTGACAAGTAAAATGACCCTGAATGCCCTTTTTGTTCTTAGTGGTTACCTAAGCTTACTGCATCATTATTGGTGATAACTGGTCTTTGTTGGACTCTACTGGAGGCTAAGTTCATGTTGCCTTCTAACCCTTGTATTCTAGACAGAAAGGCTTTATATTTCTAAAAGTTGTAAACAAGGGCAAGAAGTTATTCTCACTTCTTTTCACTACATACTTATTCTTTCTGGAAATTCTTATTTTAGGGTTGAGCTAGTAGCAAAAGGGCCATACAGGGAATCCTGGTACATTTTAGGGGGAAGAATGAGGACATTGACTGTAAGCAATAGAAATCCAACTCAAATACAGCATGGCAGTAAGTAGAGGCAGAGAGGATTTATTGTAAAAAATTTCAAGTATCTATGGGATCAAACAAAACACACACATGCGCACACACACCCCCACCCCCCTGCTCTGCATCTTAGGAACTCTTACAATCAGGTTCTCAAACCCTGTTAGGATTTTCTCTCCATTTTTACTTTTACTTTTCCTCTGCATATCCTCTCCATTCTTTTCTCCTTCCATAGTCTTTCCATCTTTATTTTCTCATCCAAATGGCAGGAACTGTGAAAATCCCATGAAGATTATGTCGAACAGGTGGATGAAAATATTTCAGATTGTATATGAAGCCCGCACACTGTACCCAATGATTGAACTAATGTACACAGCTATGATTCAATAAAAAAAAAAATGGCGGGAAAATGGTCACAGTCATCAGATTAAACTGAACTCTGTTAGTTGATTCTAGATTCTTGTAGAAAGAATGAATGGTTCAGCCTAAGTCAAGTGCTCATCCAGCTTTTATTCATTACCGTGCGTGTGGCAGGAGGAATGGGGACTTCAAGGATGAAGGGAGATCACACTATTCTAGTAAGGTGGTTTCCATGGTAACCCAGTAGGGCTGAAGAATTCAGATAAAAGACAAGACACAGAGAAAGGGTGGGTGGGCAGAGAATGAAGCCAAGCTGGTGACTGTATGAATTGTAGGTCTCCTCCTCATCACATCACCATCAGTCTCCGTAAAGTCATTCTCAGCAACATATTCAGAGAAACCAAGTCCTATTTAAAAATAGATTAAAATAAAAGCATTCAAGTTAGAGAATACACAAAAATCTTCAAAACCTCTACTATTGCCTCATGTTTTATCTCTTCTAAATTCTCTCCTGTGTAGCCTCTTGTCAATCAAAGAACAGAACACACACCCTGCAAAGAGAACAGCCATGGTTTGGTGGCATCTGGGTCTTTCAGCTTGTGTTTACAAATTGAACGGTGGCGAGCAGTTAGATTTTTAAATTTGCTTGTGGGAAGAGAGAGAAAGAGTGGTTGGGTTGGGAAGGACAGAGGAAAATAGGTCATCTGCCATCCCATAAACAAGACAAAAAGAGTCTTTCTTTCCTTATTTTCCTGGTTGCTTCCATCCTTCAGGAACAGCAGATGTTCAGCCTGAAATAAAAAGTGTTAAATTTGCATATGCACACACATACCCACAAACAGGCCTGGCTCCACTTCCTTGTATTCCTTAAGAATAAAAACAACCGGGTGGCGCCTGTAGCTCAAAGGAGTAGGGCACCTGTCCCATATGCCAGAGGTGGCGGGTTCAAACCCAGCCCTAGCCAAAAACTGCCAAAAAAAAAAAAAAGAATAAAAAACAACCTACTGGTACATCCACCAGGTTCCTCAAGCCTGTTCTACTGTTACTTGGAGGTGGAGAACCAGGGTCCTCCATTCCACACGACATTCTGGATGGTGGTTTCAGCCTTAGAAATGCAATGGACTTCTCCTGCAGGCTGGGGTAACAGAGACTTACTCTCATGAAAAAAGATCTGTGAAAAGAAACTGATATTCGTGTTGCTGTAATTATAGTAACTCCTATGAGCCAATCTGTATACTAACATTTACAAACATTAACTTATTTTATTCTCACAACTTTATAAATAAGTTGTATAAGTTTGTGTTCTAGATAAGACTAGTTAAGGACGAAAGAAAGAAAAAACTGGCCCAGACTCCTTTAGCAAGGCAGTGAGGGAGATCAGGAACTAGAATTCTAGTCCCAAACTATCTGTCTCCAAACCCCATTGAAGCTTCCTGTAGGTTTATCCATCAAAACACAGTTATACACTCTTGCTGAGTTGCTTAATCCTATAAGCACCGAGTGCCAGCTAACCTAATGTGGCTTTCACAGGAAATACTTTTCTATGGGAAAACAAGTTTCACAAGCCACCCAATACATGAATAAAAAAATGAACCATACATTTTTTAATAACTCCTTAAGCTGCACATTTCTGATTTATGCCCTTTTTCCTAATACACTATACTTCAATGAGAAAAATATTAAAAAATTGTTTGTAAGAATCCAACCAAGTTACAAGTGGAGGACTCAGTTGATACACATATGTATTTGAGATCCCTGAGAACAATAACTATATTTTATTCATCATTGCAATCCTTTCCCAGTCAAAATGCTGGTACGAAGGATATGCCTGATGAAAACTAACTGGAAATTAATTTATTCATTCACATATACATATACTTGTTTCTATATCCACAGAATAATGGAACGTTAGAACTCAAAGGGAGCTTTTGTGCTAGCCAATAAAACTGTTTTGCTTTTTATTTCCACTGGCATAAACCAAATTCAAACTAACTTAGGGGAAAAAAGAAAATTTATTCACTCATTCTAGTCATCGGTAAATTTATATACCTCTATGTGTTAGAATATTCCCTTTGCACAGAGGACTTTCATATTTGGATAAATCTCCCATGGACTACAACATGTATGTGTTTCAAATAAGATTTAGTCAAAAAAAATCTAAAGAAATCTTATCATCTTTTACTGTTTCTTATTGACTAAATATTTAGTCACAGACCTACTAACTATATAAAGAGAAGAAAGCCAGTGTTTATTAAGTATGTATTATGAATGTATGAAGTATGTATTATGTAAGGTGATTAATTTCATTTCATTTCATTTCATTTCATTTCAATCCTTACATCCTACCTGGGAGTTTGGATTATATTTTTACTTCATAGATAAGGGAATCAGTGTTTGAGTTCACTGCCTGAGATGACAGAATTAGAGAAAGAATTAAGCAAAATAAAAATCAAGCCAAACTTGGGCCTTCTGCACACATGCCTATCACGCTTCTCCACTAACACATTTTGCCACAGATCAGAGAGAAAGAGTCTGTACTGTACCAAATTTCCAGAATAACATTGACTTCAGTCTTCTTCATTTCAATCAATATGATCAAAAACCCATTGTAATTAAATTACCTCAGGAAAGGCATTTCATTAGAATGCTAAACTAAGTCTCCATAAAGACTTAGATAGCTAAACTACTCTACTTTGGCCATTCAACTTGCCCCCCTTTTGTATTTGTGGTTCTATTTGCCCACAATCCATCTATTTGTTAAATAACACCGTTCACAGAACAGCTGTAGGAGAATTTCTTTCAGTTCAAGGGTCTGCCTTTCAGTCTTCCATAGACATCATTGTTCTTCATCCTTCCCTTGACCTGTGTAAGAGTAAATTTGTGAAATCTCCACTCCACCAGCATTTCAGATGCACAAGGTAGAATTTTAATTACTTTCCAGACTCAATTTCAACCTTGTAAGAAGTGGAGCTCTTCTTATTAGTTGAGGTAAATAAAAGCCTCATTGAAGTGTGAAAATATCACATTTGGCAACAAATAACACATTCGCAGAGCTTCCTATACACACACACATTTACGTAAAGGGGTTGAGAGTATAAATGAAAGAAGCAGTATTTTAATTTAGATTTTTGTTTGCATTTCTTAGTCAACTTGAAGATACTTTGCATGTGAACATGTTTTCTTTTAGTAAATATTTCTCTCTTTGGGGCGATGCTAGCCTAATAATGTGTCACAGGTCACCCCTGGCATGTGGGACATTTCTTCAATTGGTCCTCTGATCCCAACCCAGTTAGCTCTTTAATCCCAAATCTTCAACTCAACTGTTACAGTATAGAGTCAGTGGGTGGTATGATTAAAGCTGTGTCAGTGAGCTAAATTGGTGGAAATTAAATTAAAATTAAAAACAAATTATAAAATCCCAGGATAAACATCCTTAATAGCACTTTTCCTATGAAATTCCCCGAAAGGGTGCAGATAGCAGAGAAATGACATCTGGTGGAGGCAGTCTGCTTACACACGGCACAGACTGTACTCAGCAGGCAGATCTTGGAGGCTCCTGTCTGATCAGATTTGAGGCATGCTTTGCTCACCATTTAAACCTGGCATTCCGGGATGCCCAGACAGCAGCAGCTTTAAGCGGAGGCAGCAACAGTTGAGTAGTCAGAAATATGAACAAACGACATGCAGAGTTAGGGAAAAACTGAAGTACCTCGAGGTTATGAATTTGAAGGCCTGCATGTGGTGTTGACAACTCTGTAAGGGTGGAGATGCATTGCTGTCAAAGGAATTGGGATTTAATGGACTTTGTTGTCATGTCATTGAGGAAAATGATTAAGGAAAACTAGATGAACGTCTGCAAGATGCTAAGCTTTTAGTGGTAATCCAACTTACATTTTCTACCGTTAAGATTAAGGTCGTTAAAAGCAGAACATATGGTGACTGATCTATGTCACTGCATTTTGCCAGTACTCCTAAGCAGTCTCAAGTATGATTAGTGATAACCAAGCATATTTATATCCTGGGCTATCCAGTTAACATTTTCCTTTAAAGATATTAGTCTCTTTTCTGTCTTGATAGTACAAAACGTTAGCGTTATGTGTGGAGAAACAGACAGTATTCCTTTAAAAAGAGCAATGAATAAGGATCCAGAAACCCTGAGTATTAGACTCAGTCCCTACACAACCAAGGCCAGAATCATCCCTCCAAAGAATGCAATGGGAAGAAACCATACAAGTACAGTTTTATCCAAGAGATTGGGAGCTTGAAGAGCTGAAATTTGCATTTCAGTTTGCCCAAATTTATATACACAGTCACAGAAACATTATCCTTCCAATAGAATTACTTGTCCATATTTTGCTACCATGGAAATAGTAGTCTGAAAATTTGGAAGAAAAAAGCTTACTTTGAAAAAAAATATATGTACATATTTCATGTGTCTAACTAAAAGAATAATGGCTTTGTACAAAACTTATAAATAACTGTATTAGCGAAGTTCAGAATGACCCCACTCATGGAGCTACACCCATTATAACATTCGCCGCTTACATTTTTACCAAGGGGGGGGTCCTCAGTAAACATCACTCTGATTTTCCTCAAATTTGCAAGTGACAACTTTGTGACTAGGTTGCAATGTCATAACTCTAAAACTTGACCACATAGTACAATTTCAGGAAGAGGGTCATTGCTTCACCCTTCCTTCCCATAAAACCTCTCCCTAAAATCCTCATTGTTTAACAGGTTAACAAAATGTCTGTGATAAATGCTCCAGATCAAAATACCAACTTGCATGAGAAAATAAATAGAAAATATACATGACTGTGAAAACAGCAGGAGAATGATCTGCTTCACACACAGGAAACATGCTTTGCATGAAAACATTATTATTTTTTTGAAACAAAGTTTCACTCTGTCACCATAGATAGAGTGCTGTGATGTCATAGCTCACAGCAACTTCAAACTCTTGGGCTCAAGCTATCCTCTTGCCTCATTCTCCTGAGTAACTGGGATTGCAGGTGCCCACCCAATGCTCATCTTTCCTTTTTTTTTTTTTTTTTAATTAAATCACAGCTGTGTACATTAGTGCAATCAAGGGGTATAATGTGCTGGTTTCATATACAATCTGAAATGTTTTCATCAAACTGTTTAACATAGCCTTCATGGCATTTTCTTTCTTTCTTTTTTTTTTTTTTCCAGTGGTAAGACAGAATTTATTTACAGAAAAGAATACAGAAAACACTAAAGCTCCTGGTAGAGAAAGAGGACTCAAGTGGGGAGAGAAAAGTTCTCTCCATTTCTCCTCCGGTCTTTCCCCGTCTCCCCCTTTAGGCTTTTAGTCTCGGGGTATATATAGGTGTATGGGTTCCTTGGACAGGAAATGAATGAATACAGTCCCTTCTGCCAGGGGCAAGGTGAGTGAATGTATCAATCAATGGACAATCAAGAACACAGTCCCTTCCGCTGGGGCAAAGTGAATGAATGTATCAATGAATGAGGTCTAGGAAATTCACATGAAATTGACCTAGGCATAGGAAATGGGGGTTCCACATTTAGTCCTAAGTGTGAAGTGAAGGAGAGGGAGAATTGATGCAGGACATTTGGGGCCCCAGCTAGCTCAGCGGAGCTGGCGGACCTGCCGCCTCCTCCTTGGCTGTATCAGCTGCGGCAGCCAGCTGAAAAACCAGTGGGCTGGATGACAGGCAAAGAGGGGGACCACCAACCCCCACCAGAGGCTCCAATAGCCAAAAAGGCCAAACAACTTCCGAGGAGACACCTGTGCCTTGGTGTCTCCTTCACAGCTTTCCATTTTTTAAAGAGACAGTATCTCACTCTTGCTCAGGTTGACCTTGAACTCCTGAGCTAACATAATCCACCCACCTCAGCTTCCCAGAGTAGGATGATAGGCGTGAGTAACTACGCCCTGCGATTGAAAAAATGTTATTGAGAAAGATACCTGGAGAAGAAACTATAAGATCTCCCAGGCTGACATCAAAGTCCTAGCCTCAAGCAATCCCCCTTCCGAGGCGTCCCGGAGAGCTGGGATTACAGGAGAGCCATCCCACCCCTCAAGGAATATTTTATTTATGACATAATTTTTGTTCTGGGAAATTCCTTCATCTGGAGCACTACTGAGGGAGCAAATATACCAGATGTGTTTCTTCCAGAATTTCATTGGTCTGTGCTCACAGACCCCATCCCCAATCTCACTGTCGGTTCTCACACAGAGTTTTTAGTCAATATGTAGTTAACCAATAATATCTTCCTTATGGTTCTCCACATGTCAACTTTGAGTATAATAAA
Source organism: Arctocebus calabarensis (assembly GCA_963573935.1). Taxonomy (NCBI): domain Eukaryota; kingdom Metazoa; phylum Chordata; class Mammalia; order Primates; family Lorisidae; genus Arctocebus; species Arctocebus calabarensis. The sequence goes on from CAUYON010009259.1 coordinate 17,992, forward strand.
ACTGTAACTTAAGAAGCTTGGCCTCCTATCTACAAACTGTGAGAAGGTCTTCATCACCTGGAAGTGACTGATTATTTAGTAAAAATGGTAATGCTGTGATGAATAATATTCTGCATTCTTAAGTTTCTTTTAAATAAAAAAAAAAATGTATGTCTTTAATCTTGTAGAGGATGACTACAACCCCGCTGTCCTGATCCGAGATCAGTCCTCTTCTTACTTTTGCTGGTTAAGTAAGCTAACCATGGCATTACAGTTCAAACAAGCAAAGTAGCTCACTTCAGTTTTTTGGTTCAAGCACTATCTTCAGCATACCCGTAGTAGTGTTGTTCAACTTTTTCATTACAGTGCATAATTGCAAATGAGCTTCCAAGGCAGCAAGGCATTTTGCATTAACTTTGAATGTGCCACGGGGAGTTGGGATGCACCAACTTCTCACACCAAAATTGAGCATTTTTCTTAACAGACCTGGTTTAGAACCAAAATACTCAGTGGGTATCCTGAGAATCTTTTCAGACCAGCTATTGTATTTCCTTACAATTACACAGTAACTGACTTTACAAGCTAACCAGGAGCCATTGTACCCTAATCAGAAGCAGGTCATGGAGGGGCCTGGGATTTTGGCTCAATACAATGAATTTAAACAGTATAAATTCTTTTAGCACAGATTACCCTGCTGAACTCCCAAATCATTTTGGGGGAATATAGCTTTTTAAGCCTGAAATCTTTAAAACTCTTACCTTGTAGCTGAGATATTTCCAGGTTTTCCACACAGAATACTGTAGATGTTCCTCCTTTATATTTTTAGAGTGTTATGAACCACATATTAGTAAAATCATCCTCCATTTTCCAAGCTTTTAATTAAATATCAAGAAATACCTTTGGGTTTTCTTTTAATTTCAAAGCCTTGCATTTCTTGCATTTGAATTCAGAGATAATTGTGCTTGAGTTAATTTGTGCATATTGTCAATGTCCTCATTGACTGTGTTTGTAGGTGCAGACAGTTTAAAAACGTCTTACTTTGTTGAAGTGAAGCAGATAAAGGAATTGAGAAAGAAAAGAACAGAATGCCAAGCCATTTCTTTATATAAAGTGTTCTACCTGGTGTTGTGCCAAGAAAAGCGTGTTTTTGTAAAATAAGATGATAGCCCTTCTGCCAAAAGAGCAACGTGGGTAAAACCTGATATATAAGAAGTATATGCCTATTTGTTAAAAAAAAAAATCTATATATGTATTAGTTTCAAGTTGGGCAAACCCATCTGTATGAATGTTAAGATAACCATGACATAACTAAACAATTGATGTAAAATGTCATACGCAAATGCTCTATTCCCCATGCTAACTCAATTTAAAGAAAACTTCCCTTCATAATCAATGTGTCAATAAAATATAATTCGTATCTATTAACAGGAATTACCTCTGGTGCCAGACACTGCACCAAGGACCAAAAAATGTACCCTTGTGAGGACTTTTTCACCTTAAATTCTATGTGAGAATTCCTTGTGGATAATGAAGTTGAAGTGCTTAGAGACACACTTGCCAGCAGGCTCCAAATGCTTTCTGTCTCTGGCCTGGAGAGCATGTCACCATCTATCATGGTTTGTCACCCCTGGCAGGAATGTTGGGAACTGTGGTCAGAGGAAAGAAGAAGAGAAGAGATCCAGAGAAAGTTTCAGCGAGAAATTGACAGAAAGGCCCCTTTGTTCTTGCTTAATAGAATAGAAAAGGAGGGGCAATCTTAAGAAAGCTTATGGTGTGTTACCAAATACATTCTGTTGAAGGGTCTTGAAAGACACACACAAAAAGCAGAATTACATTTTGATTAGTTTTGCTTGCTGCACTGTTTCTCTTAATGTAGCACTGTGCCTAACTAGATCTCCAAGATTTGTTCTGTTTACACATATATATCTCATTTAATCTTCAACTCTAGTTATTATTATCATTCATGAGAAGAGGAAATGAAGGCTGTCAGAATTTCCATTGTCAGTGACCGTAAGACTGGTTCTGGCCATTTAAGTAGAAATGATACATCATCCAGCTGGGTAGTCAGTCATTTGCCCACTATGTCCCCATACTCTTTTCTGAGCTGCTTTTGGATGAAGGCAGGACAATCCTGAGGCCACATGATGGCCAAACAACAATATAGATGAAGCCAATGGCCCTGAATCACCCGTGAGAGAGCTCCTGGACACGTAGCAAATTGCAAATGAGAAATAAAGTTCCAGTCTGGTAAGCCAATGAGATTTAGAGCATTATTATTAATTATTTCAGCACTACCTTCTCTATCCTATTTACCATGCTTCCCGAGGTTACACAGCTCACAAATGGCAGGACTAGGAAAATTAAAAAAAAAAAAATCTCAGTTCTTAATCACCGTGCTATCCTACTTCATAACCAGGTCCCATTACCCTGGCACACAGACCTTTCATCCTACCATGCAGTGAAGAGCTTTCGTGCTGTGTCCCTTCTCTGTGGCCTCAGTGGCAGATTCTCCGGCCTAACTGTCCTAAATTCAGGACTCAATGGCTTAACTTGTGCTTTCTGCATCAGAAGTGGTAGTCTTTACCTAGAGGAAGACAGTTCTCCTTTAAGTCTTAAGAGGTCTTGACCTCAGTGCTCAGAGTGAGATTAACATCAAAATTATCAGCTCTATCATTGGAACCTCATTTCTGTTTCTAGGTTATACAACAAGCAACTGTGTGACTTAGAATTCCAGACCAACCTCAAAACAAAAATCTCTCCTTCAGATTGGATGGTGGTGAAATCTCAGATTTGCATAGCTGAAAATTAGTTCTCGCTTATTCAAAGCCTATCCTTTCTTCAGAGGCTTTCATGTCCTGTTCCCACTAGCCCCTGCCATGAGTGTCATTTACGACTTCTTGGCACCTCCACTTGCCAAAGATGAAAATGAGTGCTTTTGATTTGCTGCTTGCCTCTGTGAAGTAACAGTGATTTATGGTTTTGCAGGGGTGGACATCTTAACCACGTGAGTTATGGGGTTATTTGTTAGTATGCTTCGTTCATAATCTCTTTATTCTGAACAGCCACCAATACTGTGTATGTTTCTGTCCAGCGAACAACATAAAATATGGAATAATCTCTTTTTCTGAATGAGGACACATGTTCCTTCAATCTGCTTTGCGACTTAATCAGTGTGTCATTATTAATGAAGCAGAAAAGATCATGAATCAGTCAGAAAGAATAGCCTAGTCCTATGCATCTCATTTCCCAGTTGAGTGTTCAGCTGCAGGTAGCATTCCTGCCAAAGCACTCCAGCATCTCACAAGATTTCATATTGAGAGGATATTTGCAGACTTACACAGGCCTTGTAAATTCTGACCTATAAAACAAATAAACAATGAAAGCAGATGTCCTACCTTGCTTGGCTTAATGGCCCGCTAGGTTACAGTTTAGGATTCATTCATCCATGCTGTGGGTTCCATTGACATTTGCTTCCTTCCTGCTCCACAGCAGTCAACTTCTTGGTGGTGGAACCTCTTGAAAGGAGCTTGAGATTAAGAAAAGTTTGCTGGTACTTCCTCACCATGGCTGAAAAACCACTCAAGTTTCTTCTAAAGGTTGAACATTAGCATTCCAAGGAAGGCTGAGCCCCAAACCTTGTTGCCATAATACCTGTCAGAATTCACAAGCATTTAAAGAGTGAGGGAAATAGATGAAAGAAATCAAAGTGCTCTGTTCCCAACTAAAAGACTCCAGAGACATTCTACTAGCAGGAAATTTTACTACTGAGGGATTTGGGAATTTAAGAAAAAAATGGGTTGGATGGTCAAGGTCAAGTGTGAACTATGAAAGTTCTTAAAGAAATGTGTTTATTGGGCGGCACCTGTGGCTCATTGAGTAGGGCGCCAGCCCCATATAACGAAGGTGGCGGGTTCAAAACTGCAAAAAACAGAAAAATAGCCAGGCGTTGTGGTGGGCACCTGTAGTCCCAGCTACTTGAGAGGCTGAGGCAAGAGAATTGCCCAGGAGTTGAAGGTTGCTGTGAGCTGTGTGATGCCACAGCACTCTACTGAGGGCGATAAAGTGAGACTCTGTATCTACAAAAAAAAAAAGAGAGAGAGAGAAATGTATTTATTGAGTAAAATAATGACATTAGAAAATGTCATGTACTTTTCACATCCAAAATTGCTATTCATATGCCTAGTGTGCATGAC
>CAUYON010009260.1:0-15070 GCA_963573935.1 Arctocebus calabarensis
CTATTTAACAAATGGTGCTGGGTGAACTGGCTGGCGACCTGTAGAAGACTGAAACTGGACCCATACCTTTCACCATTAACCAAGATAGACTCTCACTGGATCAAAGATTTAAACTTAAGGCATGAAACTATAAAAATATTAGGAGAAAGTGCAGAGAACACTCTTGAGGGAATTGGCTGGGTGAATTTTTTATGAGGAGGACTCCCCAGGCAATTGAAGCAATATCAAAAATACACTACTGGGACCTGATCAAACTAAAAAGCTTCTGCACTGCTAAGAACACAGTACGTGTAGCAGGCAGACAGCCCTCAGAATGGGAGAAAATATTTGCAGGTTATGCCTCAGACAAAGGTTTAATAACCAGAATACACAGAGAACTCAAGCGTATTGGCAACAAAAGGGCAAGTGATCCCGTCTCAGGGTGGGAAAAGGACTTGAAGAGAAACTTCTCTAAAGACGACAGGCGCACGGCCTACAGACACATGAAAAAATGCTCACAATCCTTAATGATCAGAGAAATGCAAATCAAAACTACTTTGAGATATCATCTAACTCCAGTAAGATTAGCCCACATAATAAAATCCCCAAACCAGAGATGCTGGTATGGATGTGGAGAAAAGGGAACACTTCTACATTATTGGTGGGAAAGCAAACTAATACATTCCTTTTGGAAAGATATTTGGAGAATACTTAGAGACCTAAAAATAGATCTGCCATTCGATTCTATAATTCCTTTATTAGGTATATATATCCAGAAGACCAAAAATCACATCATAATAAAGATATTTGTACCAGAATGTTTATTGCAGCCCAATTCATAATTGCTAAGTCATGGAAGATGCCCAAGTGCCCATTGACCCACAAATGGATTAATAAACTGTGGTACATGTATATCATGGAGTATTAAGCAGCCTTAAAGAAAGATGGAGACTTTACCTCTTTTGTGTTTACATGGATGGAGCCAGAACATATTCTTCTTAGCAAAGTATGTCAAGAATGGAAGAAAAAGTATGCAATGTACTCAGCCCTAATATGAAGCTAATTTATAGCTTTCATATGAAGGCTAAAACCCAATTATAGCGCAAGAATACAGGGAAAAGGGAAAGGGAGGGGAGGTGAGGGGGGAGGATGGGTGGAGGGAGGGCAATTGGTGGGATCACACCTACGGTGCATCTTAGCAGGGTACTGGTGAAACTTATTAAATGTAGAATATCAATGTCTTCATATAGTGATCAAGAAAATGCCATGAAGGCTTTGTTTAACAGTACAATCAAAATATTTCACATTATATATGAAGTCAGCACATTGTGTCCCATGATTGCACCAATGTACACAATTATGATTTAATAAAATTATTTAAAAAAAAGAGTAGAACCAGAGAGTCAGTAAATTCTATAGAGTCACCTTCTAATACATCCCTCAAATTTTTGTTCATCTAAATTCCCTTTTATTGTATATATTTAAAATGATAAGATAAAATGTTTTGATATAAAAAGCATGGTAAAAAAAAAAGAACATAAAACAAACTTCTTTTAAATCTCTATACAGGACTCATTTTGAATATGAATGTTGTTTTTACAGCTTATTTTTGAAAATTTTGCTTTTTGTTTTTTAGTATTGTAATACTTATTTCACATTATTATGAGGGTACAATTACGATACATTGTTTGCATTTGTCAGGCAAAGTCCCAAGTTGTAATTGAGTCCTTCACCCAATGGGGGTGCTGTATACTCTTACATCGTGTCCATTAGGTGAGAATTTACCAATAACGTCTCTCCCCTCTTTTCTCTCCTTCCCTTCCCTCACTTGAGTTTAATTGTGTTTTTCTTTTAAGGGGGCATGTAGTTGTTTTTCTGTTGGTTTCACATTAGTACTGAATATGTTGGATACTTGCTTTTTCATTCTTATGATACTTTACTAGAGAGGATTTTCTTCATCTCCATCCAGCTTAATACAAAAGATATAAATCACCATCTTTTTTATGGCTGAGTAGTATTCCAGGGTATACATATACTGCAGTTTATGAAAATGTAACTTTTAAAATCATAAACATATTGAAAGTATTTGAGATTGTTGAACCCAAACTGGGGATTTGTTTCTTGGTTGTGTGTGTGTGTGTGTGTTTTGTAGAGATAGAGTCTCACTTTATCACATAGCTTACAGCAACCTCCAAATCCTGAGATTAGGTGATTCTCTTGTCTCAGCCTCCAGATTAGCTGGGACTATAGGCACCTGCCACAATGCCTGGCTATTTTTTTGTTGCAGTTTGGCCGGGGCCAGGTTTGAACTCACCACTCTCGGATATATGGGGCCAGTGCCCTACCCACTGAGCCACAGGCACTGCCCTGGGGATTTGTTTTAAAATCTGTTACCAGACATCTGAAGCCATAACATTTGGTCTCTAAAGCCATTTGGCTTTATGATGTGGCTATGTATGATACATGCAAGAAAGAGCATATTCAAATATTTCAAATTGTATGCAACATTGTTAATACTTGTACCTTGTGTATGTGGGGTTTGAGTGGAAGTGAAAAATTACTCAGTCTTCTTTGTGGTAGTGGCACATCATGGTGTATGGGTTCATTATTGCAAGTTACTGGCAAAGTGGCATACATTTGGGATTAATCTGTTTGCTACCCGTAAATCACAGCCTAGATCAAATAGGAATAGCCCAAGAATAGGATAGCTAACATTTATCAATAGTTAATTATGTGCCAGGTATTGTTCTAGGTGTTTAAGGTATATTAAATGACTAGTCCTCACAATAACCTTTTGAAATAGGTACTGGTATTATTTTGATGCCTGTTGGGATAATCATCTTATGGATGAGCAAACTAAGACATAGAGTGGTTCTGTAACTTGCTAGATAGCTAGAAAGTAGTGGGGCTGAAATTGAACTCCGGCAGTTTGGCTACCCAGTCTGCACTCAACTATTTTGTTAAATAAGTGTTTCCCTCATGGTTTAGATTTAGGTCTAAGTCATAGAAACAGTCTGTTTTCCTGACTCTTTCTTACTTAAGATAAATGTTCTAGCTTCCTGCCAATAGATGTCTAATTTATCTGGAATTTATATCTTAAGGATATTCAAGTACTAGAATTTGTTTTATTATCCCAGTGGTCAGTCTAATGTTGAGTCATTTCTGAATTCAGCTTTTTTGTTTGCTTTTATGAAGATGTAAAAAATATTCCATGACTTTCTTATGGTTTGCTCATAAGCATCCTTCAAGAGATCCCTTCTGTCTTTCTCACTAGTCACTAGTTTGGGGTCTCTTTAGTTTCCTCATTGGTAATCTTAACTCTAGTCCTTACAGGTTATTTTCTAGATTAATTTAAGCAATGTTCTGATCTCTGTCTTTACCATTGTCTCTCCACTTGCCTTGATATAATCCAAATCCCTCAATCTGATAGTCAAGCTCCTTTTGTTCTCAATCTCACTTTCTAGTCTTACACAAGAATTCTTTTTTTTTTTTGAGACAGAGTCTCATTACGTTGCCCTTGGTAGAGTGCTTTGGTGTCATAGCTCACAGCAACCTTGGGCTGAAGTGATTCTCTTGCCTCAGCCTCCCAAGTAGCTGGGACTACAGGCGCCTGCCACAATGACCGGCTATTTTTTTAGAAACAAGGTCTAGCTCTGGCTCAGGCTGGTCTGGAACATATGAGCTCAGGCAATCCACCCGCCTTGTCCTCCCAGAGTGTTAGGATTACACGTGTGAACCACTATGCCTGGCCTACATTAGAAGTCTTAATCATCGTGGAAGCTAACATTTATTGAGCACTTACTGTGTATTACGCACTGTGTTTGCTTCTGGACATACAAAGATGAATATAACACACTTTCTGCCTTTGTGGTTATCTCATTTAATCTTCGCAGAACCCATATGAGCTATATACTATTATTAAGTCCATTTTACTGAGGAGGAAACCCAGGCTTGAAGAAGTCATGTAACTTATTCAAGGTAACTAGATGGCTGACTGGTAGAGCTGGATTGCACACCTTCACTTTCAAGCCTCTTCTATACTTCCCGTCGTAAGGTTTCTAACCCTAACCCATTTCTAGGTACAATGGGGCCACTCACCACTCCCTTTATATTCCCCTACTTTGACCACTTCCTTGTTTTGTTGCCATTCCATGCTCCTTGAAAGGCCTTTCCAATTTTCTTTCTTATCTCTGTCTGTATCAAGGCTATGGATACAACTGACCTCTCCTACCACAGAACCAAAGCTTCATTTTTTTTAAACTCCCATAGCACTATAGCATTGTATGCTGATTATACAAACTATATGCTGAGCTTTATCAAGAGCGCTAATTTTTTTTTTTTTTTAAGCAATGAAACCTTCTAATTATGTAACATAATAAAGTAAGTTCTTGGAGAAGCTGATTCAAACTTTCCACCAAAGGATTGTGTTGGCAAAGAAGACATAAACGTCAACCACATTTTAACACGATTTTTATCATCCTCTTGTGGTTTGACTTTTCTGATGATGTTTAAACTTAGACATAAAAGGAAACTCCACCTTATATGGATGACTTGGAATGGAAAAGAAGCTCCATGGCTTTCCTGTTTAGCTGGTAGGTTTGACCTTTTACACACGTGCATTTGCTTTGAACTCCTAAATTAGGTGCTATGTGAATACAGTTATAATTAACATGCTTTCTTTGGGTCTCCTTGAACAAAGTGTTCTCTCTCACGATATACTATGTGTATTTACTCTGAATGAATAATGGTTTTGAATCTGGATTTAAAAAGCAGATAACATGACTGAAATTCATGTCTCTTCTTTGCCTTTAATCTAGTGCAGCAGGATTGGGCCCACAATGTGAATCGGATAAAGCATGAGAGAACCTTCTTGGTTAGCCACAAAGTAACTAGGGATAAGAGGTTTAGCTTATAGGCTCTAATCAAAAGTGCTATTTTTCATTTTCTTGTACACTGGCCTATAGCATCACTGTGCAGCTGCTAACTAGCTGTTTCCTTTCTATTGCTGTTCTTGCGAGCTCTCTGCTTGGAATTTATGTATCACTTTTGTATCACTTTGAATTCATCCTTTGAATTCATGAAGGATGAAACAATACTTGTAGGTTCAAGGTAATGATTGGGATTGTTGTTTGTATGTTTTATTTTTATTTTATTTGGCTGGGGCTGGGTTTGAACCCACCACCTCCAGCATATGGGGCTGGCGCCTTACTCCTTTGAACCACGGGTGCTGCCCATTTGTATGTTTTTAGATTATTAGTTTAGTCCAATATGTTTAAAATCTTTCCCCCTAATTGCTATTATGAGTACATAAATGTGTATTTAGGCAAGCTCAAATGAAGGAAAATATAGAAACAATTCATAGGCTGAGTCAAACCATGTTCTCATTTGCTCTTCACTCTTCTACCACACCTGCATGATCACCTCAGTTCTCCATTCAGCACTGAAGTTAGAGACTTAAGTCCCGAAAAAAAGAGACTTTTATATACCTTCTTGTTTACATATAATTATGTAAACACTGTTTAATATAATTATGTAAACACTGTGCTCATGTAATGGCCTCTTCAGTCATTTCACACCTTCACTGGCCTGATGGCAGAGTGAAAGTACAGTAAGAGGAAAGTCCTTTGGTTTATTGTCGTGAGTATGATGTGGGGACATATATCAAAGCATTATAAATGAAGACAAGTAGATAGAGTTTCAGTTTATAGTTTATAGTTTGAACGTGTGTTCCAAAGTTCATGTGTTGGAAACTTAATCCTCGGTGCAACAGTGTTGAGAGGTGGGGCATTTAAGAGGTGATTAAGTTATAAGGGCTCTACCCTCATGAACAGATTGATACCATTATCCCAGAAATCATGGGAGTAGATTAATTATCACAGGAGTAGCTTCCCGATAACAGAATGAGTTTGGCCTCCTCCTTCTCCCTCTCTTATGTTTTCTTGCCTTCCCACCTCGTGCCATGGGATGACACAGCAAGAAGGCCCTCACAAGATATAGCCTCCAATCTTGGACTTCCCAACTCCTAGAATTATGATCCCAATAAATTTCTTGGCTTCATATGAGGATTTGACAATTAAGCTTGCAAATTCATCCTTGAAAAAGTGCTATGTACCTTATTATTGAATATCACTATGGTCACCTTCAAAGTACTTGCCTTAGGAAGTTATGTATGGTTCTTAGTCCACCCTTCAAAGCAATTTTGGCACTCCTTCTGGAATGGCCATCAAAGTTGTCATTGTATTATTACCTTTGATGTCCTGAATGCCATCAAATTGTCTTCCTTTTAATGTTTCCTTTATCTTCAGATAAAGAAAAAAGTCACTGGGGGCCAGGTAAGGTAAATAGGGAGGGTGTTTTAATACAGTTACTTGTTTACTGGCTAAAACCTCCCTACAGGCAGTACCATGTGAGATGGTGCATTGTCATGATGCAAGAGCCATGAATTGTTGGCCAAAATTTTCAGTTAAGATTTTCCTATTTGTCATGGATGGAGCTGGAACATATTCTTCTTAGCAAAATATCTCAAGAATGGAAGAAAAAGTATCCAATGTACTCAGCCCTACTAAGAAACTAATCTATAGCTTTCATATGAAGGCTATAATCAACTTACAGTACAAGAATATGGGGAAAGGGGCAAGGGAGGGGATGCGAGGGGGGAGAATGGGTGGCGGGAGGGTAATCGGTGGGACCACAGCTTATGGTGCATCTTAGAAGGGTACAGGTGAAACTTACTAAGTGCAGACTATAAATGTCTTAACACAATAACTAAGAAAATACCATGAAGGCTATGTTAGCCAGTTTGATGAAACTATTTCAGATTGTATATGAAACCAGCTCATTGTACTCCATGATTGCATTAATGTACACAGCTATGATTTAATAAAAATAAATAATAAATAAAATAAATTAAAATAGGGAAAAAAAGATTTTCCTAATTGAGAGGGAAGGAGGGAGGGGGATGGTGGAAAGGAAGAGCAAAGAGAGGGAGGGAGGGAGAGAGTGGAAGAAGGAAAGAGCAGAGAGAGGGAAGGGGGGATCATCGTGTGTGACCGCACCTTTTGGGGGGCAGGACAAAATTATAAGAGGGACTTTACCTAACAAATACAATCACTGTAATCTGGTTCTTTGTACCCTCAATGAATCCCCAACAATTAAAAAAAAAAAAAAGACACGCGTAAGGTGTGGCTATACGTGCAAACATTGAAGGAACAGAATTACATTTAGTCAGTCAATCACTAGGTTCTACATATATATGTACATATATATATGTGAAAAGATTTTCCTAATTGTTCTTTGTAGATGTTTAGTGCGTCTGCTATGGACCCACTAAACATCCCACAGTCAGCTGATGATTTTGACATAATTTGATGAATTTTTGCCATGTTTTTGTAAGTTCTGCTCATTACTGGCTGCTCTGAACTCTTTTCATCAGTGACACTTTCTTTCCCCTCAGAAAAATGTTTAATCCATTTGTACAATGCTATTTTCTTCATTTTATTCCCATAATCTTGGACTAACATGTCTCTGATTTCACCTCCACTCTTGCCAAGTTTAAAAAGAAATTTAATGTTTGTTCGTTGCTCTAATTCAAACTCCAGCATTCTTGTGATGGCACACAAAATATGCAACAATAATAATGAATGATGGTTCATCATGGCTACCAGGAAGCCATAGCAATCTTTAAATGACTTGTTCTGCCTTCAAAATTTTGTTCCCTCCTAATCTTCCATAGTAGGGAAGAGCAGTTGTGGAGACAGGGAGTGCTCTCTGGCTTTCTTTTTCCCTTCTGACCATAGTTGACAACATTTAGTCATTTAATCCCAATAATAATTTTGGTGGGGGCCAGGATATAAAGAGGAACAGATGTCACAACAGTATCAACAGCAGCAACAACAACAACATAGAGAAGCTAAAAGGACATTACTAAGTTAAGGACTTACCCTTATATAATAACAGCTTAATATGTGGGCTGTGTAGGCCATGTTATCAGAATGTGGTTCCAGTGAGTGTCTTAGAGCAACTAACTGTAACAAGGGTACTGTTAAAACTTAGCAACTATAAATCAATTAATACTTGCTAGGGAAATGCAAGAATTATATAACAATTTATACATTTAAGATAAACATATGCTATATTTGTCTCTGGAAAATTGGTTTTCTTTTATTTAATATACATTTGAATACATGTATTAACTGGAAGACATTTGTAGGCTTTAACAATAGGTTTAACCCAGCTCGGCGTCTGTGGCTCAGCGGGCTAAGGTGCCAGCCACGTACACCTAAGCTGGCAGGTTCGAATCCAGCCCGGACCTGCCAAACAACAATGATGGCTGCAACCAAAAAATGGCCAGGCATTGTGGCAGGTGCCTGTGGTCCCAGCTGCTTGGGAGGCAGAGGCAAGAGACTTGCTTGAGCCCAGGAATTGGAGGTTGCTGTGAGCTGTGATGCCACAGCACTCTGTCCAGGGTGACAGCTTGAGGCTCTGTCTCAAAATAAAAAAACAAACAACAACAACAACAAAAAACCCAATAGGTTTAACTACCCCAAACAGGAAAGAAGTTGATAAATTTTAGCAATAGCTTTACATAGCCAAAACAAACTTCATAATGAATTGGAAATTCATACATGCTTTTACATATAGTAGACGTATTACAAATAATTGGGGAAATGTAGATGGATGTGAATAGGTAGAGATTAACCTGTGAACTGGTGGTGACAGAATCTGAAATTCTACTTGAGTGTTGAGGCTCTCCCCTCTGCACAGGTGTAATGAATGGTTCAAATGACATGCCCATCTTTGCTAGAAAAGACTGCTTGGTCAGAACACAAGCTGAGGTCCCAACGGAATGGGATGAGTATTGGGATCATACTTGCGAACTCAGAGATCAACAGAAGCAAAGGCTTTTCTAAGGTGGCACACTTGCCTTGTATGAAGACACGGTGGCTAGTGTTCAAGAAGTTGGTGAGAAGGACGTTATCTAACAGATGAAGTGTTTGCTCTCAAGATCAAGAGGTGAAGCAATGTAAAAGAAGTGGTTCAGACAGAGCAGAATATATGGGCTGTCCTGGAGAGGTGAGCGGGACTTAACAGCATTTAGAATGAGAAACCCATTTTAATGCAATGATTCTGGGTATTTCACTAGCTCACCCTCTAATTTTCTTCACCTAATCTTAAAAAGGGCTCCTATGACTAGAGATTCACATAGTCCACAAAGCCTAAATCATACCTACAAAAGGATTAGTATAAAATTTTGCGCTTAGCTTAAGGAACTAGCACAAACACACTTTGCAGGGAAACTAATTTTAAAAAATAAAAGGAAGCATTGCATTAGGAATTTTAAAATTTAACTGTGACTCTGCCGTAAGTTAACTGTGATTTTGATAAAACCTTTAGAATTTTAATTTCTTTAACTGAGAGAGAAGATTTGGAATAAGATCATCTTTGAGGTTCATTTTGGATTTAAATTTATATTTCTCTGGCTTAAGGTTTGTGTTCAGTACTGATGCAACTTGAAGCAAAGCTGTGGCATAAGATTCCAAAAACCTAATTCATTGAAAGAAATACAGATACTAGATCCTTTCCACTATATTCAGCATAGTTATCTTGTTTGGCTGGGCAATCAAGTTACGGGTGCCATGTATTTTGAAGAGTATTAAAAATTTAATAGTATATCTGGAGGAGGGTGACTGATGTGGTTGTTATCCCAGAAATAATATTGCAGAAGAAATTATAAGATTAGCTAGGGTTTGTTGGGGGCCAGAGAAGAAGGATGATCCCAGTAACTTTCTTCCAATCTGTCTCTCTCTCTTTTTAAATGTCAGACTATTATAGGGGTACATGTGTTTTGGTTATGTGAATTGTTTTTAACAGTTTGAGTCAACGTTATAAGTGTGTCCATCACCTGGATAGTGTGCATTGTACCAGTTAGGTGTGAATTTACCCCTCTCCTCCTACCCCTTCTTACATGCTTGCTTACCATTGAGTTTTACTACTAAAAGTGCATATGGGTGTTGATTGATTAGTTCCAGTTTAATAGTGAGTTGAGTACATGTGGTGTTTGCTTTTTCATTCTTGCCATACTCCATTTAGAAGAATGGTCTCCAGCTTCATCCTGGTTGTTACAAAAGGTATTAGTTCACCATGTTTTTTATGGCTCAATAGAATTTTCTGGTATACATATACCTCATTTTATTAATCCACTCATATTTTGATGGGCTTGATTCCATACCTTTGTGATTAGGAATTGTGCTGCAAAACATTTGAGTGCCCAGGTATATCTCTTTTTTATATCTCTAGGGAGAAGGTTATAGATAGGTTTTCCTAAAGGCTGCATAAAAATAAATGAAACAAACTTTCTAATAATTCCAGTTTTTCTAGTAATAAACTGAGGGCTTTGTAATGAAACTATTTTCCTCACAAAGATAGCATTCAGGGAAAAGCTGAATGTCCACATCTAGGGGGGAAGCTAGATATGATGACTTGGAGGGTCCCAGCCACTCCAAGTTGCTTCCATCTTATGATTTTCTAAGTCCAAAATATTAGTTTTGAAATTATAATAAAAAAAATTTATGTGCTAATGTCAGTTTTTTGTGGTAAAAAAACTAGCTATTTTTGATTAATCAGATATAAAATACTATAGTTGTCAAAACTCAGTGTCACTGAGTTCCAAGTAAAAAAGTATAATAATGACAGCTTGGTCTGAGTATTCTTTCAGCTGTCTGTCCTTGGCATTCATCACAAGCATTTCCCTGAGTATATTTCTTTCATATCTAATTCTGCCTTGGTGACTGCTTTTGGGGGAACCTCAACCAACAACAGTAATGAACATGCAATCACTATTAGTGATTTAATCTCATTCTTTCTTGTTCTATGGCTCAAAATTAATTGGTTTTCTTTCTGTAAACAGTTGGCTTTCTGTTAGTGGATATAGAATTAAAGCGAGTTGGAATGTATTTTTTTAATGGCAATGCTCTTACTGTTTGAGAGTTATAAAATGATTCATTGTTCTAGGTGGATAGGAATGATTTAGAATTTCAAGAAGAAAATAATTAAGTGAAAATATTTAATATTTAATTTTAATATTGTTTAATATTTAAACTTCACATCTAACTGGAGCAGTAAAATTTATATTGGTGTGCACATGATTGCTGTTTATGTGTAGACGGACTTAGGGGAGGAACAGCAGGGAGAAATGTCGAAAGTCAAACACTTGGCCAGGCAAAAGTCATTCCACTGTCTGGATTTGGTGTCAGCTCCTCTGTCGTCTCTGCCAGCATTTCCAGCCAATGCACCTCTGATTACCCAAAGCCAAGCATTTCCTGCAAGGTAGCAGGAGGGATAGGAAACACCATGTGCTTCCTGGTTTTACAGGTGGTGCAGGACTATAGGGCAGCCAGTGAAAGCAAACACCTAAAAGCGGGAAGGGACTTGGTGACCTTGTGAATAGAATTTTGCTTTTCAGCAGAATGACAAAATCACTTGTCAAATTATAGTCTGGACTCAATGAATTACTACTGAGAATGCATTTACTGTATAATCTTTGCTTTCAGGAATCCAAAGTAATAAGGTAGACAGGACAAATACTGACTCATGCAGGGGAGAGAAACAAACAGACAGCAGCTTAGTAATCTCAGGAGCACAGGATGCCCTTAATAGTAATAAGCAAAAATTTTTTGCCTTGGAGTCATTTAAGGCCATTTAGGACTAATTTCATTGAGAAGGAGAGTCTCAGAAAGAGTAAAGAGAAAACATATACAGTTATGGTTTAGATGGAGTGAAAGGTGTAGTCACAGGGAACCATTGTAGATCATAGGTCTGAGGCAGAGAGAGAATGATTTGTGATTGGGAGCCATGAACTTGGGTATATCTTTCAGTTTCTTAAACGTGATATAAAACTCCATATTTTAAGAAGTAGAGTGAGCAAATAAGGAAAAAATTATTTAAATTATTTGAATGTATGTCTCTACAAGGACAAGGTAAGAGGGCTGTGACTTCTGTGGCCTTTCTGAGATGGTTGGCCACCTATCCTGGGGTGGGTTGCCTCTAATGAGGGTGGGAAAACACTAAGTTTTTCCGAAAGGAAGGAATTTTTATTCCCAAGTGAGAGACCATATAATATAGAGACTAAAGGCAAGGGGTTTAGATAAAGTCTAGGCATGAATTATAGGTCTATTTCCTAGTTGTCATGTCACCCTGGGAAAATAACTTAATTTTCTGAGCTTTAGTTGCCTCATGGGTCAAATGGGGTCAATATTAGTATCAACCACTGAAGATTTTTGTGGGAATTCAATGGGATATGTCATGCACAATGTTTAGCACATCAGAAATATTTTGTGGGAGCACAGATTAAGTAATTAGAGGAATAATTGAGGTGTCTTAGTACAACGGCTATGTTTATTACTAAATTTTTTGCAAAAATGGGCACACATGGCTTCTAAAAATTTTCCATTAAAAATTCATAATTTTTGATGACTTTATCAAAATATATGACTGGTAGAATTGCTTTTATCACATAATGCAGTTTATAATTTCAGCAATGAGATAAAAGGATGAGATTTTTTTCTACATCCTGAATTAGAGCTATCATCTGCTAAAAATGTTTTATGATTAAAGAAACAAATTGTTTTTACACGATAGACACTCTAAATAATTGTAAAATTAATAGATTCACCCATCTATTCAGTGGACTTTATTTTAAATAATGAATGCTATAAAAAATTAAACAGGGTAATGTGATAATGAGTGGGCATGTATATTTAAAGAAGGGGTAAAAATCTACAATTTAGATTGGGGGCTTGTCCTAAAATCTAAATTAAAAAAAAATTATTTGAAAATTGCAACTTTAAGTGTGCCCAAAATTAAAAATTGCCAAAAGGTATTGTTATAAATAATATTCAAATTAAAATCCAACACTTCCTCAGAAACATTTAAACTTTGTTTATTTCAAAGTTCATTAACTTTTTCTGGTGTTTTGTTTTCCTAATATTTGAAAATAAAATTGAGGAAAAACAAAGTTGCTTTCAGTAAATTGAGAGTAAATCCTTAAGCATGGATTTTTTTCACTCCCTTTGGCTAATGTTTCATCAATCTCTACAACGCCAACATTCCTAGAATACCAACCATTTATTTTGGACTCTCCATAGTTGATTTCCATTGACTTTATCCGAAACTGTCAAGAACTCATTTGCGATTATAAGTTGCACTGTGGTTGAATATTTGAAGTTGGCTTGCAGTTGATGTCTTTTTCTCTGTTGCATTTCCCAGACAAAGTAGAACATGTGAATGAATGCTCAGGCTCAGCTTATTCATTTGTTTAAGAAAAACTTATCAAGCACTTATCGGGTGCTACACGCTTATGATATTAAATTGAACCTTATGCCATATGCCACTGTCAGCATTCTATCCTTTTTAGCTCAAAGAGTTGGAAATTTGATACAGTTCAACCTATTCAAAAACAAGTTCTCCTTTGAAACTTTTTCAATATAACATAGATTTTTACATAGATAAATACATGCCTCTTAAAGTTTATTTATACTTAATTGGAAATTTTATGCCCATGGAGATCTAAATTCTGTGGGTCAAAAATATTTCTGTATAAGGAAGCTATTTCCCTAATTCACAGTCTTATTTAGAAGAAATTTGTTTTCTCTATTAAGCGTGCAGAGTAATAAATGATCTTTTAATCCCTATGCTATATCATAATTACTTCCTTTGTCCACTTGTGATTTTTAAAGGTAATTTAGTATTAAAATTAATGTGAGAAGTTGAACAGTTGCCCAGTTTTTTTCCTGCTTAGAACTTTAACTTCCCATATTCCCTTCTACTCTCTGTCAAAAGCACAAATAATTTTTCTTACCAGAAACTTTCTAAATTTCAATGTAGTCACAATATACACTGACTTGATGCAGGAAGGTGGCATGTTATGTATTGAATTCAAACCTTTTTTGATTTCTCTTTTTTATTAAATACCCGATAGGAGTAGTGGCATATGGAGTCTGTTCTTATTCAAAGCCCCATTATGATTCCTGGCAAATAAGTTCACTACTATAGAAGACCACAAAGGGCTTTGGATTGTTGACTCTACTTAACCTTAAAACAGCTCATTTTTCTTGGTCCCGTGAGGGGAAAAGGAGCACAGATAAGGTAGTAGGCAGGATAAGAATGGAAACCAAACTGAAAGGAATATTATAAAATACTATTGTTTTAAACCAAAAAGGTTTGTTTTAGTTTATATTTGAGGCATTTTAATAAAATGAAGAGAGCACAGAATTAAAGACTTAACAGACGGAATCCTTAAGCAGGCATCTTCCCAATTATAAGCTTCAACCTTAGTCCCTCTCTTCCTCTCTGTAGACCAGCTGTTCTCAATAATTTTCATGTCTCAGAGAATTCCTGCATAAAAATTATTTGTTTACACTTCCTGGTATATAAGCATGATTGGTAAGTTGTAGATATAATAAACTAAAAATAACAATAATACTCTTCTGAGGAAAGAATGATAGTTTTCTATGGACCTTTTTATTTTGGCTAGGTTATTATTGGCCTACTAATTTTGTGTGGCTCCTTGTCCCACTAAGGATATCAATTTGAATGCATGTTGGCAGTATGAGTAGAGGAAACTTTAGTGTTTTCTTTTCTTAAAAAAAATAAAAATTCCTCCTGGATTTTCTTTAACCTTATGCAAATAGACTTAAAATTCTTATTACCAATGTCTACTATAAAAGATGCTATTGAGGTAAGATATGGGGTCCAGGGTATAAATTATGACTAGAGATATGACTTTTTAGCTAATCTTTCTCAAAAAAAAATTAACTGAAAGGTAATTAAATTTAGCTTACCTTATTTTTTCTTTTCTTTGTTTTTTTATTGTTGGGGATTCATTGAGGGTACAAGAAACCATGTTACACTGGTTGCATTTGTTGGAAAAAGTCCCTCTTGCAATCGTGTTTTGCCCCCAAAAGGTGTGGCACACACCAAGACCCCAAGACCCCACCCCCCTCACTCCTTCCCTCTCTCTGCTCTCCCCTTCCTTCACCCCCACCGTGTCAATAATTGTCATTAATTGTCCTCATATCAAACTTGAGTACATGGG
>CAUYON010009262.1:0-32343 GCA_963573935.1 Arctocebus calabarensis
AAGATGAAATATTTGGGAGTTTACCTAACAAAGGATGTGAAAGATCTCTATAAAGAGAACTATGAAACTTTAAGAAAAGAAATAGCTAAAAATGTTAACAAATGGAAAAATATAACATGCTCATGGCTGGGAAGAATCAACATTATTAAAATGTCTATACTACCCAAAGTAATATATAATTTTAATGCAATTCCTATCAAAGCTCCATTGTCCTATTTTAAAGATCTCAAAAAAATAATATGTCATTTTGTATGGAATCAGAAAAAACCTCGAATAGCCAAGACATTACTCAGAAATAAAAACAAAGCAGGAAGAATCATGCTACCAGACCTGAGACTCTACTATAAATCGATAGTGATCAAAACAGCATGGTACTGGCACAAAAACAGACAGGTAGATGTTTGGAACAGAATAGAGAACCAAGAGATGAATCCAGCTACTTACTGTTACTTGATCTTTGACAAGCCAATTAAAAACATTCAGTGGGGAAAAAAGATTCCCTATTTGAAAAATAGTGCTGGGTGAACTGACTGGTGATCTGTAGAAGACTAAAACTGGACCCACACCACACCTCTCACCATTAACCAAGGTAGACTCTTTCTGGATTAAAGATTTAAAGTTAAGACATGAAACTATCAAAATATTAGAAGATAGTATAGGGAAAACTCTTGAAGGAATTGGCTTGGGTGAATATTTTATGAGGAGGACTCCCCAGGCAATTGAAGCAGTATCAAAAATACACTTCTGGGACCTGATCAAACTAAAAAGTTTCTGTGCAGCCAAGAACATAATAAGTATAGCAAGCAGACAGCCCTCAGAATGGGAGAAAATATTTGCAAGTTGTGCCTCCCACATAGGTTTAATAACCAGAATCCACAGAGAACTCAAACATATTAGCAAGAAAAGAACAAGTGATCCCATTTCAGAGTGGGCAAAGGACTTGAAGAAAAACTTCTCTAAAGAAGACAGGCGCACGGCCTACAGGTACATGAAAAAATGTTCATCATCCTTAATCATCAGAGAAATGCAAATCAAAACTACTTTGAGATATCGCCTAACTCCAGTAAGATTAGCCCACATAACAAAATCCCAAGACCAGAAATGTTGGTGTAGATGTTGAGAAAAGGGAAGCTCTTCTACACTGCTGGTGGGAATGCACACTAGTACGATCCTTTTGGAAGGATGTTTGGAGAGTACTTAGAGATCTAAAAATAGACCTGCCATTCAATCCTATAACTCCTTTACTAGGTATATATCCAGAAGACCAAAAATCACATTATAACAAAGACATCTGTACCAGAGTGTTTATTGCAGGCCAATTCATAATTGCTAAGTCATGGAAGAAGCTCAAGTGTCCATCAACACACGAATGGATTAATAAATTGTGGTACATGTATACCATGGAATACTATGCAGCCTTAAGGAAAGATGGAGACTTCACCTCTTTCATGTTTACATGGATGGAGCTGGAACATATTCTTCTTAGCAAAGTATCTCAAGAATGAAAGAAAAAGTATCCAATGTACGCAGCCCTACTATGAAGCTAATTTAAAGGTTTCATATGAAGGCTATAACCCAACTATAGCACAAGAATACGAGAAGGGAAGTGAGGGGGGAGGTGGGGGCAGAGGGAGGGTAATTGGTTGGGCCACACCTATGGTGCATCTTAGAAGGGTACAGGCAAAACTTACTAAATGTAAAATACAAATGTCTTCATACAATTACTAAGAAAATGCCATGAAGGATATGCTAAACAGTTTGATGAAAACATTTCAGATTGTATATGAAACCAGCACATTGTACCCCTTGATTGCACTAATGTATGCAGTTATGATTTAGTAAAAAAAAAAAAATCTAACATTGTGCTACTAGATAGCCAGGACAAAGACAGTAAGCTCTGATTTGCTCTAAATAGGAATAGTTCATAACTACTATAAGGAAAATGAGCCATTCGAGTTTTTTTCAGAAATAGCTTTGACTGATAAGACAATACAAGTTTTGTCCTTGTTTGTATGAGGTGTTTTCAGCAACTAATAAGCCAGTTAAACATACTCTATAAGACCTATAAAACTTTAAAAACAAGTTTATAAACAAAATAAAAAGGTATAACATGTGCACCTATTTCTAAAATTAGCCTTGGAGAACAAGAATGGCAGCACAATTTTTGTGTGTGTGAATAGAAAAGATGTGTAATTAATCCTTGAAATTAACCTTACGATATGCTAGTTTAATTCAGGTTTTGAACTTAAGAACTTTTGATGAATAATTCCTCTGACAGCAAAAGAAGCCACAAGATGTGTTGGTTGGTTCCTCAAACTGTGATCTATAAAACCCTAGAGGTTCCACAAAGGCATGTCTGCAGATGCTAACAGGTTTAAAAAGAGGAGGATGTCGCCAAGGCCAAGTCCTTTATCTTCCTCACACACAATGATTCAGTTGGATTATCCTGGGTTTTGTATTATTTAATCTATTCCTTCGATATGCAATGAACACTTAAGTACTTTGCCTAATATTCACTGAGTCCATGAAAGAGCCTTTGAAAAAAGAATCATTTACTGAACAGATAATACAGCAATACAAATAAGTCCCACTCCCAAAAGAAATGTTACTTCAACCCCACACACATTCATTTTGTAATTACTGCCTTATAACTTCTCAACTATTAGCCAGGTTGTCAAAGCCAAATCACTATTATCCAAAGCAAGATATTTAAATTCCTTTAGCTCCAGTTTCCTCACCCATAAAAGGAGGATAATATCTCCTTGCAGAGCTGTTTTAAGCTTTAGAAATAATAAGCCAGGCATTAAGCAGGAAGAATGGCACTTAACAGATGCTCAGTAAATGGTACCTTCTGTTATTATGATCTGCTTCAAATGGACTTCAGGAAAAGTAGATCAGTGCACAACTTTAGAATGACAGCTATTATTGGAAACTTAAATACCTTATATCGTGGACTGAAATATGATTCAGAAGCTCAAGTACTTAGATTTTGTCCAGGTGTCACCTAATACCCCACTTTGCCCCTCATGGGTCACTCTTCCCTTGCTCTCCTCCAGCTAAGGATTCTGTTTCAACTCCAAAAAACCACCCAATTCTCTCTTGTGTGAGGTCTTCACACCCTTACTTCCCTCAAAAAACACTCCCTTTATTTCCTCCTTGTTACCTCTTTTTCTCAAATCTTAGCTTAAAAGTCATTTTCTTATTGGGAAAACATCCCTGACTAGTTCATATTATAAATAACAATTTTGAAATGGACCTTAATCTTTCTTTCAGATAGTGAAGGCAAACATGCTCAGTTTTTATTTAGATTTATTAGACTGAGAATGTAATTATAGAACATATAAAAAATTCCTCTACTTTGTTTGGGTAAGAAGGTTCATGTTCTGTTTAAATTATGTTTCAGATTGTTCAAACTGAATGTAAACAGAAGTGCCAAGATCCTAACATTTTCTATTTTCTACTCAAGTAAAAAACTTGACAGGACAAAACTGAACTTTCCCAGCTCTGTCCCCACAAAAGTACCAATATTGAAATTGATAGCTTGATAGGCAAATTAGATATTAATAGAAATAAACTATACATCTGTAAGAAGAAAGCTATGGAATCAACTAAAATAAGTCTATACAAAATCTTATAAACTGAGTGATTTCTTGTAGAAGAAAATTACCCACAATTCAACTCTGGGATGTCCTTTAGAACACTAAAGGAATACTTTAAGTTTCTTCTAACTAGAAACTCAAATTCCTATCAGGTTACCTAAGATATTAATATGTTATTTTCAACTAAATCTTAACATAATACCACACTAGATCCACAATAACTGTACTTCATGAGCTATATAAAATATTGGAGGTATTCCTGATCTTTACTAGGAAGACTTCTGGCACTTCCTCTAATCACTATGGTGACTACACTGGATTCTCGAACAGAGTATAAGACACAAATACCACTCCTGCAGGTCAGACCACGTTGGTGTTTGCTCCTATGTAGAGCCTACATGACTTATAATCCAGTTCAACACCAGGAAGGAGGAATACGTGCTCTTGCTTAATAAAGAAAATGAAAGCAGAAAATAGCTACAACAGAAGTTAATTGAAAATGATAACAAAGAGAGATGACCAAAGGACAAATGTTATAGAAAAGGGGGTTGAAAAATTTTGCATTAGAAGACCAGAAAATGAAACTACTATTATTAATAACACTGAAAAATATTGAATTTATTAAAAGCTTATTACAACCAGATGCTATCCTAATAAGTTAATAAATTATTTAAAATTTTAGCTGTATATGAGATAGGCATTATTATCATCAGTGGTTTTTTTTATTTTTTCACATACATACACCCCAGTATTTTATAGATAAGGAAAATTTAGTCTCAGAAAAGGTAACAACATGCCCAGAGTCAAATAAGTAGAAAGAGATCATGCCTTCCAACTGTAATTTTGACTCTCTTCACTTCTACAGAATCGGCTTCCCTTGATGAAGTAGCCTCCAAAGAAATAAAAGGGGAAGTTCAGAAGCCATAAAAGAAAAAGACATGATAGTAAATAATATCAAGTGTTAAAGAAAAATCTAAAAAAATCCTAAAGAATAATGTTGGATTTGGCTTACTCAAAGTGCAAAGTATCAATCGTTCTATAGGTAGCATCCAAATTTCCTAAGATTAAGAACTAAACAAAAGGGAAATATAGTAGACAAGTGCAGAAGTCTCTGTCAGAAAAATGAGCAGTTGTGAAAAAGCTAAAGAATTAAGGCCACTGAATAGGTTCTAACTTCCTAGTTCCCCCCTTACCCACTTCCATATTGGCTTATTTCCCTTGAACTCTTCTAAGGCTTTTCTCTACCACAGATACCCTGTCCCAATACTTGTTCTTGAAAACTCTCACTTTTCCTTTAGCATGAAGCTCAAAAGTCACATCTTTGTTGTAGACACTACTGATCCTCACTCCCAAGGATAATCTCCATCTTTGTTCTTGAAGTATTCTGCATATCCAATTCTATAACAACATCTATTTCCTTCCAAAAGGTGGCTTCCTACCAGGAGATACCATGTCAAATTACCTCTGAAACCCCAGCATTTATTAATAACACAGTTCATAGCACATTCCTCTTAAAATAAGGTATTAGGACTAATGATAGTAATCTAGCTCAGATGAGAAAATATTTTTAATATTACTTAACAGAGAAGCAAAGAATACTGCTACTCTACTCTTTTAATAGGAAAGCTCTCATTTGTACAAATATTTAATAGCAATAGTCAAATAAAACACCTTACCTTTTTTTATGTTGAAGACCAAAATTTAGCAGGTCTGATTCTAAAAACATATACTCTCCTCAAAAGCTAAAATCGTTGTCTTTTTTTTTTTTTTCAAAAGGACATTCAAATAGAATTCATTTTAAAATGCAATCCTATCCTTTAGGATGTCTGTCATAATCTTAATTACGAGAACGTTGTCCCCCTCAGGGAACCAAGCCAATGAGAATCAAGTCCCAAATAAGAGCACACCAGAGAAAAATGTCTTTGTTTCAGCTGATTATATGAGATAATGGTCTCAAATGAAAAGAATTCTATTTGTGTCCTTCAAAGCTAGGATTTACATAAAGTAAACCTCTTGACCCTGAACAGAAAGGAAATGATAAGACAAGAATGATGGAGTGCTCTATCTCAGGCATAGCTCCCTGAACTGACAAATAGACTCATTTCAGGTACCACTAATAAAAATATGATCCAAGAATATTTTTATGGATTTAACATACTACAGGCAATCTTTTCTTTAATTGCTACTGACTGCTTTCACTAAAATAAATTTCTCATGAATATACTACTGATTATCAGGGTTTCTTTCTGGTTGTGATGATATATTAATAGGTGTACTACTTAACCAGTCACATACAGAAGTGAGGACAGAAATGACCCAATATTGCAAAGTGTGGTCTAAAGAATGAGGATCTGAGGAAAATTCATTTTAAACTTAAATTCATAAAATCTGTTTCGCAAAGGTTAAGGCATCGTTTTACAGATCCCTGTAATAAATACATATACTGGAAAAGATTCATTTAAAATTTATACTTTTTGACAACTGCTCTTCACCTACCACCTAATTGACAACTCTGGTTAGATCTGCTCCCTAAGGAAAATGCCATTTATGTTTTTGATCACAGGGATAATAATCCTCTTTGCAGAATATACCATAACTTAGGTGGTAATGCTAAATATGTGATAGACTGATAATATCCACAAAAAAATAATGCAGCCATGTAGCTACTCTATTCGTTTTGAAAACTCAAATCACCTTATCAACCTAGGTGATTTAAACAAAAACAGATTCTTTCCTGAATATAAATAATCTTGAAATAAGCTTTTATCATATAAAACAAGGTTTCAAATATCCCAGCCACATACTAAAACCCACCAGAAATAAACTCTCTGAAAAGGCAGAGAAAAAGTGAAGACTACTATCTCTAATAATAACAGAATTTCAGCAATGTTGAAAGCTGCTTTGGGGAAAAATAGTCTTTTTTTTTTTCTTAACTCAATTGAAGTTCCTTAATCCCAGGGTTCCTCTGTACCTAGATGTTATATTTAGAAGCAGCAATATAGAGACATCACACTTGTTCAAAGATAGTAGAAAGAACTGTAGTACTTGCAAAGACTTAAAGTTAAAACTGGAAAACTTGAAAGCAAGAAAAAAATCTTGTAGTCCTAGTTCAAGATGGCTTAGAAATTATCTTCTGTGTCAGCAGTATTCACGGAATACCTGGAAACCAAGATTAAAACAAGGAATAAAACTCCTGGCTTCTGTTTAGGTTCTACCTTGAAAAGAACATAACCAGGTTGGCTAAAAATAGTAGTATGGTGTTTTTCTTTTTCCTTCTCCTGGATTTTCAATTCAGTTCAAGGGTAAGCAAGGATAGAAGACCTCCTAGTTTTAGGAATAAAATGAAAGACTTGAAAAATGTTCTATAAGACATTCTTTAATAAATCACTCAAGGAGGAAAAACAGGGAAGGAAATAAGTCCATTTCTAGTTACACCCTATAGAGATCCATCAGGCAAAAAGTCTTTTTATAAAAATGATTAGATGGATAAATCAAATCTCTCTCTTTTTTTTTTTTTTAAGAGACAGAGTCTCAAGCTGTCACCCTTGGTAGAGTGCTGTTCATCACAGCTCACAGCAACCTCAAAGTCTTAGGCTCAAGCGATTCTCTCGCCTCAGCATCTCAAGTAGCTAGGACTACAGGTGTCCACCACCTTGCCAGGCTATTTTTTTGTTGCCGTTGTAATTGTTGTTTAGCTGGCTTGAGCCAGGTTTGAACCGGCCAACCTCAGTGTATGTGGCTGGCACCGTAACCACTGTGCTACGGGCGCTGAGCCAAAATTTTAGTTTCTAATCAAAATGCTGAACTTGCCAGCCTGAGCAAGAGTAAGACACCGTCTTTTGTACTACAAAAATAGAAAAAACTAGCTGGGTCTTGTGGCAGGTACCTATAAGTTGCAACTAATCGAGAGGCTGAGGCAAGAGCCCAAGAATTTGATGTTGCTGTGAGCTACAATGAAGCCATGGCACTCTACGCAGGGTGACAGAGTAAGACACTGTTTTAAAAAGACAAAAAATATGGAATTTGGCTATTTGTATAGATTTTATTGAATTGGGAAAATATGTTTATATTTGGAAGCTA
Organism: Arctocebus calabarensis; assembly: GCA_963573935.1. Classification (NCBI taxonomy): domain Eukaryota; kingdom Metazoa; phylum Chordata; class Mammalia; order Primates; family Lorisidae; genus Arctocebus; species Arctocebus calabarensis. Next base: position 7,680 of record CAUYON010009262.1, read on the forward strand.
AGACTTTGTAACATTTTGTGAAATACTAAAAACTTAGATAAGAAATTTGATGCAGCATTACTGGTTGAGCATCCTTAGTCTAAAAATCCAAATTCCAAAATGCTCTAACCAGAGGTGCCCAAACTGCAGCCTGCAGGCCACATGAAGATTGTTTGAGGCCTGTTTTGCTTATTTTTCATGTCAGACATTATACGAAGATCATGCAAAGACCTTTCCGTTTGTTCATCAGCTTTCATTAGTATTTGTGTTTTTAATTTGTGGCCCAAGACAACTTTTCTTCTTCTTCCGTTATGTGGCAAAAGAAGAGAAAGGTTAGATACCCCTGCAAGTGTAATCCTATACTTTTTGATCATTGGTATGACACCACATTGGAAAATTCCACATCCAACTTCATGTGATGGGCTGCACAAAATCTTTAAAAATGTTATATACAATTATCTTGAGGCTATGTTTCTAAGGCATATAAAGGGAATTTGGGACTTAGCTTTGGGTTACATTATGTATCTCTCATTATGTACATGTAAATATTCTAAAATCTTTCATTATGTATTTACAAATATTCCAAAAGCTGAAAATATCCAAAATCTGCAACATTTCTGGTCCTAAGTATTTTAGATAAGGGATATTCAGCTTTTATATAACAAGATGTTACAATTCTTCATTCTGAATTCACCAATCTTGAACCATATTGTCTAAGAAAGGGATATTCAGCTTTTATATAACAAGATGTCACAATTCTTCATTCTGAATTCAACAATCTTGAACCATATTGTCTAAGAAAAAATAATATTTGAGGTCATACAGAATAAACCAAAACCAATTTTAAAATCAACATTTTATTTGATACTTATATTCCAATTCATATATTTATTACATTCTCAACACAGAAAAAATCAGCTACAGGCTTTCTCTTTATGTCAAAATGAGTAAAGCAAGGTTACAATGAAAAGCTGAAGCAATACAAATAACTACCACTGACATCAATACCATGATTTCAATATCCATCTTGGGTCAGTAATGAATATAGAAGTCTTTAAAGGCATTTTACTATTGTTACTATTACTATTGCCCAAGTTATCATTAGCACATCAGCAATCCAAACAATATAGGCATGTTAGATCAGTAAAGAAATTACTATACAACTAATCTTATCAGTTATAGACAATTTACATCCACAGGGACACTGTTAGAATGCAGTGGAGAGTTTCAAACAAGATACTGCTCTAGTGAAGAAGACAAAAAAAAAAAAAAAGAAAGATAGAAAAATGAAATATAATAACAAAGGAAAAAAAATCCTTCCAAATAAGCCTGAAAAGATAATATGACAAGTGTCTCCAAATACCACACTAACAAACTACGTGAAATAAAACACTTTGTTGACAAAAAGAAATTGAGAGTTCTCACCTTCCTTACTTGGTGTAAGAGAATATAAGATACCACCTGCAATGAATGTCCCAGGAGAAAGAGCTAATTTGAAATGAAAAATACACCTGTTGGGGGTGAGCCATATGGTATAGTACAATGTTTCCTAAAGTGTGCTCCAGGTGTACATGAGATTATTTTTATAAGGACAAGAATGAAGTGTGTTGTGTGTGTGTGTATATATTAGGGTGTGTGTGAGCACATATACAGTAGAACTGCCATGGACTGCCTCCCTACTTTGACCACTTCCTTAAACTAAGCTAATTTTCACAGACCAGACATGCACCACATGTACGTATCAGTAGAGTAAGCCTATTTCCTTACGTAGACCACCTCCATATGTTGACCAGTTTGTGGTCCCTTGGGTGGTCAACTTATAGAGGTTCTACTATGCATAAATAAGTGTGTGTGAGAGAGAGAGAAAGAGAAAGAAACAGAGAAAGAGAGAGAGAGTGTGTGTACATGTCATTCTATTTAAGAAGAACAGACCCCCTCCACCAATCCCACGTAGTAAGATGCCTGACTGGCTCTTCCTAACTTTAGTAATAAGTTTAGAGTTTTATTCTTTAGTTTATACTGTGCATTGAGGAAGAACATGCATAGGTGATAACATACGAAAAAGAGAAAAGATTAAGTAAACCAGTGCAATAAATACCCAACTCTCTTCCCCAACCCAAGCTCCCGTGCAGCTAAGCATTTCATCCACCATGCAGAAAGTTAGACAAGACTTCCTTAAAAATGTGACCAAAGAGAAAAAATAAATATGCTGAACATCAGTGGGCTCTAATTATAAACCCTAGTCTATCAGATGACCCTATTTTGAAGTCAACAAGACTCCTTCATACATCCAAATCAGCCTCTTATACCTATAATTTTAAATATGGATAAACACCCAAAGATTGCCAGATATCTCAAGAAAGCTTTTAACATGAAAAACTAAGACTATAGCAAACTGAGTACCTTGGAAGTAACAAACTATATAAAGATAAGAAAATTTCAACAACTAAAAAAAAATCAGTATCTTCAGACAGAAAAAAAGAAAACCATGAAATAAAACATGATGTTTTAAAAAGGAGACATACAAGAAACTTTTTGAAACTGAAAATAAAAAAATATGATAACAGAAATTAAAAGTGAAAATCTAAAAAACTGAAATTGAAAGTAGAACAAAAAAAATCCAGAAGTTTAAAAAAAGAGAGAGAGAGAACAGAGGAAAGGTAATCATAAACCAAAAAATTGAAGAAAGTTTCCCAGAAGTGAATAACATGAATGTCCAGACTGAAAAGGCCCATTAAGCTTCCAGTAGAAGTATGAAAATAGGCTCACATGAAGGCACACCATTATGAAATTTCAAGAAACTGAGATTTAAAACATTATATAAACTTTCAGAGAAAAAGAAATAATCACATCAGCCACATATCCAGGGCCAGAAATTTGAGTAAATAAGTTTTATAGGAAAGGAAGGTAATCATTACTTACTACGTGGCTAGATTAGAACAGCATTTATCTCATTGTGGTATAAACACTAAATACTGATTTACTAAAATTAAAATAAACCTTCTAGGTTGACACATATGAAGATAATGTTTTTGTATATAAAAAGCTGCTCATGGTAAAATATAATATATTAGAAACACAAGGAATGATATGGGTATGGGGTACAGGGATACCTGAGTGTGCATTAGGGACTAAAAGTGGGGCATGCCAAAAAAATACTTAAAATTTAAAAGATCAAGAAGCAGAAAATTATGCTATTTTAAAATATATGGAGGCTAATATTAATATAATAGGTTAAAAGAGGTAAATAGAGTTGCCTCCGAGGAGTGTTTTTATAGGAGAAAAGGGTACGATAAGAACTTTTTTGTTTTAAATAATCAGCCTTGCTGAATTATTTCACTTTTTATTTATATGCATTATTAAGAACTATGGTAACAGCTGGTGATACATAAATTCAGTAAAAAGAAAACTGTGTTTAAAAAAAAAGAAAGAAGGAAGAGAAGAGGAAAAGACAGAATTCAAAGACAAAGGACCAGATATGTGCTACAAACTTCTTAATGTCTCAAGAGGGCACTTTCTAGAGATAGAAACACTATCTCCACCTTCTTAGAGATAAGTACTCTCAAGGCCTCTCTCTACTTCTATAAAGGAGATAAAAACCAAACCAGAGTGAATTTAGCTGTTGAAGATTTCCTTAAAATTGACAGGTTGTTGAGGTATCTTTCTAAAGTCAGGTATGAAAATGTTCCAATTGTTCTTTGCATGCCCTTTGGATAACATAAGCTTTCCTTTTCTTAATAATGTTCAGTCTGGAAATTGGTAATGACAGTAGTACCAGAACCTTTATAAACATCATGCTGGAGAGATTAACTTTAATGTTAAAAAATAAAGCCAAGAAAGATAAAGAAATATAAGTAACAAATTAAAACAGATAAAATTGTCTTTGTACGTCAAAACTATATATAGTTCAACCCAATAAACTGGGAACACGAGGAAGGATGTGTGTGTATGCATGATAGAGACCACAAAGAATATTCTAAGATTAAAAGAAAAATTTTAGGCCAGGAAAAGTGTAGTACCAGTTGAGGAGGATTACTTGAGCCCAGGAGTTGAAGGTCAGTCTGGACAACATAGAAAGACCCCATCTCTTATTTTTACAAAAGTTTATTTCAGATGTCTTTACTTACCCTAAGGGTCAAAAACTGTGATTCTAAGACTCAACCCACCCAATCCAATTCTATATCCTAAAAAGAGTGTAACCTCGAGCCCCTCTATCACTTATGCCAGCGGTTCTCAACCTATGGGTCGCAACCCACAGTAACTGTATTAAAGGGCCATGGCATTAGGAAGGTTGAGAATGACTGACTTGTACAATCATTTTGTACAAGCAACAGGAGCAATATTTTCTAAAGATTATCCCTGAAACTAAGACATTATAGGAAAATCTTCAGTGTCAAGTTAATGCTATATGACATATGATCTTTCTTTCTTAGGTTCTCACCACTGTTTAGGAGAAATGATAGATTAATATGTTCACAGTCCATGTGTAGAACTACTAACTGGCTTGAACAGCATTATGCTGTCATTACCATTCCAAAACAAGCCAACTGCCCTTAGTATGAATAAGACTTGTAGTAAACAGCTGATGATGATTTCATCACAACTTTTTAAATAGGATAAGTCAGCTCTCCAGACCTTTAAGAATATATACTTTCACTAAATAGTATTTATCAGCCACCTAACGCCAAGGCACTTTGTGAATCACCACAAAGGCAAAATCCCTGCCAATAAATGTATAAGCATTCCATTCTTCATTAGGGACTACTGTGAGCCAATTAAATAAAAGCATTATTGCTGACATTTCAAATGAAAGAAGTAAAAAGTTGTAATAATTAAGTGGGGAGAAAAAGAGGAGAAAAAAACCTTCTTAAGGTGGTTAAGCCAAGAGGCGGAGGAAGATGGCAGACCAGAAGGATTGTTCAGCTAGCTCTCATAGAAAAACTAGGGAAAAAGAGGGAACACAGCCATACCTGGCAGGGAACCTTACCCATAGTCATAGCTCAGGGAGGACAAGTGAGGAAGTGGTGAGCTGGATACAGTATATAATTCAGCGTGGTGGAAAGCTGATGAATTAGGGAAGTGATTGTGACTGGCTGCTCCCCTACTCCCCCCCTCACGACACACACACAGAGGTCCAGGATGGGAAAAGCCTTTCTACAGTTTTCAGTTGTTGGGAAAAGCTGCCTGTTGAGTGGAAAGCTTGAAAGAAAGGTAGACTCAACAGTATACAGCAACCAGATTTGAATGCCAGTTGGAGTAGATATATATACCATAGGTTTGGTGGCTGGTGAGGCAGCCATACTGGTAAGTTCTCTGTGGTCAGGGGGATGCCATTGTAGGAAAGTCATGAGAAGGGCTCAGCAGGGGCCCAAATCATGGCCATCTTAATTCCACCTGCCAGAATCAAGACTCCATGCTTGGGATAGGCAGAGGGCCTTCCACTCCCCATGGGAACTGAAGTCATGGGGCACTGTGAAACCCGAAGTCTGAAGGACTCTTACGAGCTTTAAGACTCCAACCTGGAAGGGTATGAATGCTGAGGAACAATCAGGTGATTACCAAAGGCAACTAAGTTTGGAATAAGGACCATAGAGGTTACTGGCTATGCTCTCAGTCTCCTAAAAAACCAAAGTGCCACCTGGTGTCCTAGCGATGTATTGCAACATATTGTCATTAAGAACAAGGACTTCTGTTTGAAACAAAGGAGGCAATGAGAAGGAAAAAGGAGGACAAGGAGGTGAACAGGAAGAAGGAACACATGAGGAGGTACCAACACAAAAATTAAGGCAACATGTAAAGCCAAAACAGAGAAACTTCCCCAAGGGACCACAAGGCAGGTACTACAGAAGACTACACCCATAAAGAATTAATGAACTTGACAGAAAGGGAATTTAAAATATGGATGACAAAGACAATAAAAGGAATGGAGGAGAAAATGGAACACAGAACCAAAAGTCAAATGAGAGATATGTAGAATATAGAAAGGATAAGGCAGAGCTGAAGGAAATGAAGAAAACAATCAAGGAATGTAAAGATGTAGTAGAAAGTATCAAAACTAGGTTATACCATGGAGAAGAAAGAACCTCAGAGCTAGACGATAAAGTTTTCAAGTTAACCCATGTAGCTAAAGAGGCAGAAAAGAAGAGAGAGAAAGCAGAACAGGCACTTAGCTTAGAGAACTACAAGAGACTCCATGAAGCATTCAAACATATGAATAATAGGGATTCCTGAAGGGGAAGAAGATTGTCCCAAAGGTGGAAGCCCTACTGGAAAATATCATAAATGAAAACTTTGCAAGTTTTACTAAAGACCCACATGCACTACTTTCAGATTGGTATCAAACCCCTGGTCATCTCAAATCAAACAAAGCCTCTCCAAGACATATTATAATGAGCCTGTTCAAAGTCAAGAGGAAAGAAAAAATTCTGCAATTAGCCAGGAGTAAGTGCAAACTGACCTACACAGGCAGAACCATTAGGATTGCAGCAGACTTTTCAACTGAAACCTTCCAAGCCAGAAAGCATACTCATCCACCTTCAATAGTCTTAAGCAAAACAATTTTCAGCCCAGAATTCTGTATCCTGCTAAACTAACCTTGAAAATTGATGAAAAAATCAAATCTTTTGTGGATATATAAGCACTGAGGAAATTTGCAACAAGACCACCTCTATAGGAAATCCTTAGATCTATTCTCAACACTGACCACCACAATGGACCACCAGCAAACTAAACACCCAGAAGCTAAAGGTCAAAACTTAGTTTCTACAATGGTGCAAAGGAAAAAACTACACAATGGATTTTCACAAAATAAGATGAATAGAACCCCACCATATTTATTATTTCTCCGAATAAATGTCAATGGACTGAATTCACCACTGAGGAGACAAAGGCTGGCTGACTGGAAAAAAAAAAAGCATAAACCATCCATATGCTGTTTCCAGGAAACACACCTCCCTTGCAACACACTTGGCTTTGAAGGACAAATCAAGTCTCAGGGTTAAGGGACGGAAAACAATATTTCAAGAAAACGGAAATCAGAAGAAAGGAGGGGTTGCAATCTTATTCTCAGATACAAGCAGATTTAAAGTAACTAAAGTTAAGACAAAGATGGACACTTCATACTGGTCAAAGGAACAATACACAAGAAGACATTTCAATTTTAAATATTTATTCACCCAACTTAAATGCTTCCAGATTTATGAAACAGACCTTAATGGATCTGAGCAATATGATATCCCATAACACCAGCAATCACCCTTCTCCCTAGACTTAATCAACTTTAATACCCTCTGACGGAACTGGACAAATTCATTAAACAGATACTAAACAAAGATATAAAGGATTTAAATGTAACCCTGGAACAAATGGGATTAATAGACATACACAGAACGTACCATCCCAAAGCTAAGGAATATACATTTTTCTTATCCGCCCATGGTACATACTCCAAAATGGACCACATCCTAAAATACACACCAAAACTCAGGGAAATCAAAAGAATTGAAATTTTGCCTTGTATCTTCTCAGACCACAAGGCAATAAATATGGAACTAATCTCAAAAAATTTTTATTCAGCTCCACACAAAGGCATGGAAACTAACCAACCTTATGCTGAATGATAGTTGGGTTCAGAAGAGATAAAAAAGGAAATCATGAACTTGCTCAAGCAAAACAATAATGAAGACGCAAGTTACCAAAACCTGTGGGATACACCAAAGCAGTCCTGAGAGGAAAATTTGTCGTTTTAGATGCCTACACCTGAAAAACAAAAAGAGCGCATCAAAAAAATCACAAACCACCTTATGAAATTGGAAAAGGAAGAATAATCTAAGCTTAAACACAGCATAACAAAAGAAACACTTCAAGAACTAAAATCAAAGAAACAATAAGAAAATCTCCAATCAAAAGAAGTCCTGATACTAGAATTCTATCAAATCTTCAAAGAGAGCTTATACCCATACTGTAGAAATTATACCAAAAAATTGAGAAAGAAGGAATCTTCCCTAACACATTCAATGAAGCAAACATTACACTGATACCAGAACCAGGAAAAGACTCTAAAAAGGAGAATTTCAAACCAATTTCACTAATGAATATAGATACAAAAATTCTCAGTAAAATCCTAGCCATTAGATTGTAGCTATACATTAAAAAAATCATTCATCACGATAAAGTAGGTTTCATCCTAGGGATACAAGGCTGATTTAACATATGCAGGTCCATCACCATAATTCACCATATCATCAGAAGCAAAAACAAAGACCATATGATCCTCTCAATAGATGTAGAAAAAAAGTATTTGATGAAATTCAGCATCCTTTTCTAGTTAGAACATTTAAGAGTTTAGGCATAGATGGCACATTTCTTAATCTGATCAAAGCCATTAATGACAAACCTACAGCTAATGTTATACTGGATGGAGTAAAACTGACAGCTTTTCCACTGGAATAGTTTTGGTTATTGCTATATTATAGCTATTCCTAGAACGGAAATCAGACACAACTACTATTCAAAATAATGGTGGAAGTTCTAGCCAATACAATTAGGCAAGAGAAGGAAATAAAGGGCAAGCAAATGGGGGCAGAGGAAGTCAAACTCTCACTCTTTGCTGATAATATGATCTTATACTTAGAGAACCCCAAGACTCAATTACAAGACTTCTGAAAGTGATTAAAAAATACTGTCTCTCTTAAAATTATTTTAAGTGATTAAAAATAATGTCTCAGGATATAAAATCAATGTCCACAAATCAGTACCTCTGTATATGCCAATAACAGCAAAGATGAGAACCTAATCAAGGAAATAATTCCCTTCACAGTAGCTTCAAAAAAACATGAAATACCTAGGAATATACATAACAAAAGAGGGGAAGGACCACTATAAAGAAAATTAGGAAACACTAAGAAAAGAAATAGCTAAAGATATTAACAAATAGAACAACATACCCGATGGCTAGGAAGAATCAACATTGTGAAAATGTCTATACTACCCAAAGCAATCTACAGATTCAGTGCAATTCCCATTAATATACCATCATCATACTTCCAAGATTTAGAAAAAACAATTCTTCATTTTGCATGGAATAGAAGCAACCCCATATAGCCAAAGCAATTCTTAGTAATAAAAACAAGGCTGTGGTTATCACTCTACCACACTTTTGGCTATCCTACAAGGCCATAGTGATCAAAACAGCATGGTATTGGCATAAAAGTAGAGACACTGACATTTGGAAACAAATAGAAAACCATGAGATGAAACAAACATCTTACTGCCACCTGATCTTTGATAAACCAAACAAGAACATATATGGAATACAAGGAATATGTATTCAATAAATGGTGTGGGAGAACTGGATAACCACATGTAAAAGTCTGAAATTGGACTTGCACCTCCTACCACTTATGAAAATTGATTCAAGATGGATAAAAGATTTAAATCTAAGGCATGAAACACTAAAAATCCTTGAAGAAAGTGTGGGGAAAACAATTGAAGATATCAGCATGGGGGAAGATTTTATGAAGACAACTTCCACGGCAATTGCAAAAACAAAAATAAAAAATGAGACTTAAACTGAAAAGCTTCTGTACAGCTAAGAAACAACAACCAAAGCAAACAGACAACCTACAGAATTCACATATTACAAATCAGACAAAAACTTAAGAATTAGAATCTACGTAGAATTCAAATTAATCAACAAAGAAAGATTCAACAATCACATGTATCACTGGGCAAGAGAGATGAATAGAACCTTTTCTAAAGAAAACGTATGGCTAATAAACCTATGAAAAAAAATGCTCATTGTCCCTAATCATCAGAGAAATGCAAACCAAATTACCCTTAGGTATCACCTAACCCCAGTGAGAATGGTTCACAGCACAAAGTCTCAAGACTACAGATGCTGATGTGAATGTGAAGAGAAGGGAACATTTTTAGACTGCTGTGGGACTGTAAACTAACACAACCATTTTGGAAGGAAGTATGGAGAATCCTCAAAGAACTCAAGCTAGACATCCCATTTGATACTGCAATCCCATTAGTAGGCATCTACCCAGAAGAAAACTAGATCCTTTTATCATAAGGACATTTGCACTAGACTATTTATCTCAGCTCAATTTACATTCACACAAAATGTAGAAACAGCCCAAATGCCAACTAATCCAAGAACAGATTAACAAGCTATGGTATACGTATACCATGAAATACTATTCAGCCATTAAAAAAGATGGAGACTTTACAACTTTTTATTAACCTGAATGGAAATAGAAAACATTCTTCTTAGTAAAGCATTACAATGGAGAAGAAAGAACTAATGTACTCTGTCTAATATGAAAGCTGTAGATGAGCTAATCAAAGTAGGGGGATGAGCAAGTGGGGAGGGGGTGAAGGAGATGGGGATCACGATGTATGGCACACCTCTTGGGGGTGGGACACAATTATAAGAGGGACTTTATCTAACAACTACAATCAGTATAATCTAATTCTTTGTACTGTCAATGAATCCCAAACAATAAGAAAATAATAAAATTAATAACAATAAAAAGGTGGTTAAGGCAGAAAAACTAACTATGTTTAAGAGTCAAAAGGCTCTTTCAAAATAAGGATTACAGTGTGAATATCTTTGCTTTCCTACAGCCTAGCACACCCAGAAAATGGTTAAGAGCCATTTGCTGAAAACTAAGAAATGAACTCTTCCTATCTTAGCACTTAATGAGGCAAGAAAGTAAAGTCCAAATAATCTTTGGATGCAGCTATGGTGGAGAGTCAACACAGGGAAAGTAATAGCATCTTCTCTGAGAGCAGTAGCTCCTTACCTGTTGCTGTACTGGTACTTGCTGTACCACCTGTGTAGGCACTGCTGCTTGACTAGCCACAGATGTTTGCAAGGTCACTGTCGAACCTGTGTCTGACCCAGTCTCTGATGTCTGCATGATGGTCTCTGAAATATATTAAAATAGAAATAAGGTTTAAAGTATTCTCATCACTAGCTTCATTACACTTGTTCTTAATATCCAATACCGTGACTTTCAACCCTCACAATATCTTTTAACTCAACATACTGCCATGATAGTTCATGGAAGTTAATGGTCATTTTGGCTACTTTTAAATAAATTCAGAAAAATAATAATCAACTTTAAAAAGTCCCCATTAGTACCTCTTATCCTCTATCAAGGTTAAATTTCATTGAAAGCTACCTGCCTTAAATCTTACATTACAAATTGTTTTAATACCCTTATAAGCTATAGCTCAAAATTATTATATTCAATCCTTAGAACAGAAACCCCAGTTGGATGTAAATATGTCATGAACTATACGTTCCAGACACTTTTGGGTGTCTAGAATGTAGGCTGTCAGGAAGTAGGCTGTCACTGAAGTATAGATTTAGAAAAGTCCTTTCTACAGTTCTTTTACTTGACGATCTTACAAAAAAATTATTACATATCCAAACATCAACTAATATACCTAAACTTAGCAAGAAGAACAAGTTCACTAATTTTCTCTGCCTGTGGTATGATACGGTACTAAGATCAAAATTCAATTATAGTCTACATAAAGATAGCCAAAAAAAAAAAAAAAAAAAAAAATGACTGTCTTTTGAAAGATGGGGGAATCACAATCACATAAATAAGACTTGCATACAAAGACATGAAATTTTACTTTCTCTCATTCAAAATGCAACATGACATATTTTTCCATTCTTATATGCCAAACCTACAAAACGAGGATTATATTTTGATAGGGCCTAATGTAGGGACGTGCCCCAAAAGAAACTTCCTGCCCATAAAGGAGTGGGTACCCATGAAGGAATGAGTATGTCAATGTTCCACCCAGGAAAGAATGAATGCACCAATCCCTACCCCACCAAACTCTTATATTCCCATCCACCTTAACCCACGTACTGACTTCTTTTTCAGAGTCAACTTGCTTGCACCCAAGTGAAATAAAGGCCACACTGCACAGACAGAACCTGGACTCTGATTCCTTTTGTTCATGTCTTGGAATAATTTCTCATTTTCAGTCCTTACCCTCTTATATTTCACAGCATTTACTCTAATAAGTATGCTTTCTCAGGCTTCCTGGCTTTCACGTCCCCTTTTGCTACTATATTCAATAAAATATGAACGTAAATATGAATTTCTTTGCTATTGAGCAAGGACCCGATTTAATTTTTTCCTTGGGGGGAGAGGTGTATGGGAGAACAGTATTTAATTGGTAGCCTAAGGAAAATACTGAATTATAGTTTTATTCTATGAAGAATATGGTGAACATTATTTTTCCCTAAGAAAATTCTGAGCATATTCAGTTCTAGCAAGGAGAAAATTAAATCCTCTTAGCATGTTTTGTCAATTTAGAAAGAAACATTTGAAGACATCAAATCTACTCTTCTTATTTTATAAATGAAGAGACTAAAGGCCCTAAGAGTTAAGGGAGAGCCTTGTCCAAGGTGATTGGAGCAGATTAGGAATGGGCCTTTTCACTTTTGAGCTGTGCTTAATTTTCCTTCTAAACTTTGACACTAGCACCTCTTTAGGTGATTTAGCATTTTCTCATTCTTTTGTTAGTAAAAACCCCACAGAAGCATAAAAAGCCTTAGTACACACAAATGTATAGCAATAATAGCTAAACAATGATTGTTTCATCATGTGCTATGAAGTCTTCTAAATGCTTCATGTGTTAATTCATTAATAGATTAATCCATGTAAGAGTGACATAATGCTTGCCTGCAAAAACAAAATAAACCAGATGTCTGATATCATCTTCAATGAGGTTTCTCCAGCCTCTCTTGCCAACTCTAAGGTGGCTAGTAGTCTTTGTCAGTTTAGTATATGGATAAGGAAGACAGGGATCACAGTTATGGCTTCTCCTTTAAACTGTTAAATCTAAGGTGGATGAGTTCTTTACAATATAGTCACTCACAGTTAAACTCCCTCCTATTTCCCCTAGTGCTGGCTGGGAACTTTACTGAAGCTTGCTCACACACCTGTTTATCATATTGCAGACCAGTCTACATATTTTTGGTACATGAACCATACTTTGGCATATGTTTAAGATCAAATACTTGCAAAAATGTAAAGAAAGAAGTTCTTTTTAAAAATTAAACCTACCTTAAAAATTTCTTAACTCCAATAAACCACATGAGAGAACTTAGCAGAAGTTAAAAAGGATTAATTTAGAAATTACTCTCCTCTGAACTCCCACAGGCACGTCATATTTGGCTCAGAATGATGACAAAATTCTTAATGCCAACATTTTAAAAGTTAGGAAACTACAAGATTTTCAAGAAAAATATGAACATTTTTTTAAAAGGAGCCCAAATTATATGTGTTATAAGTCAAGTTACTTAAGTGGCTATATTTTTTCACTTGAACTGGCTTCTATGAGTCTCTGAGTTTGTGAATCCTTTGAGGGTAACCAGAAACTCCAGTTTTCCTTTATAGACACAACTTCATTCTCTGATTTCACTATCTTCTTCAGCTTTGGGAAAGTCTCTCTTTAGCAAGCCTTGTGACTTGACAGCATTCCAATCACATCATTTCCTGAGATTGCCCCAAAAGGTCAGAGTTATAGTTGGATCTCAATTAATAAGTCTTTTCTTGGTGCCAGCACCAAGGTAAGTACTTAAGATTAATCTTCTGAAGAGCTCCATAATGTAAGTGTGTTATCATTCCCATTTAAGAGATGAGAAAGTGAGGCACAAACAGATTAGTATTACTCAAAAGCCACACAGCTAGTAAAAGGAAGATCCTGAATTCAATCTAACAGGTCTCTCTGACTCTAAAGCCCATGATGTGAAATATATACATATATATTTTATACATACATATATATATATGTTCTTAACTCACAGTATTAGATTTACATTTCCAGTAACAATGGACAGACAACCTATCTCTAACACCAAAGTATATTAGGAAGTATTCCTTTTCTTGAGGCCATAATAAAAACCCAATTAATAAGTATTTTCTTAGAGACATTTTAACTGATTAATTCTGATTTAACAGCAGATCAATTAGAATTTTAAAGCATGTTTGAGGAGTATAACTTGTCTGCCAAATTTTGCTGAAGAGATCATTTAAGCCCACTGACACATACATAGTATTTTGGTAGCTTTCCAACTTTTCTGCGAAGAAAGGACGATCACCTGAGAGCAGTGTCTTAGCATGCTCCCTTTTAGGTTTTGTTTTATTCCCAGCATAACAGTTTATGAGTACATCTGAGGTGTTTCCATTCATCCAGCAGTGGTTTCTGGTGTTCTGTTTATGTTTGGGAGTAATTTAGTTTGGTTCCTTCACAGCCTCCTTTAAAGGAATATTTGTTTATCAGTCACAAATGCAGTCACATTAATCCATTTTGATAAGCTAAATAAACCTCTGCAGTTTGTCAATGGTGCAGCCCATATGTAAATAAGCTGTATATTCTTACAGGAGAGACACGCACAATTTCAGTCTAGTCATCCCTGCCTAATGTGGCTGTCAGGTGTGTCATGAGCAACAGATGCTTGTTTGACAAAGGACCTTTTTATTCTGGCTAATTAAGCAGTTGGACACACCCGCCTGTTAACGGTTCTGCTTTGTACAGCCAGCTCTAGCTGAATCATGCAAATCTACAGCTAAATAGGCCACATTTTGAAAGAAGGCTAATTAACCCCTAGGAGAAGGAAAAGAATATTGCAAAAACCCAGCTGCTGACTGCAACAAGATTAGCATTTCTTCAACCTGATGGGCAAAACCTAGGCAAAGCAAATGTGTTTGCAACAAACATGCCTTCTTACAAGTTTTAAGGCATTGAAATGTTCTTTGTGGAACTTCCTGAAGATTATTTAATACACTCAAATTCACAGTTGGATTCCTTTTATCACACACAATGTACAAGCTATATTAAATGATTTAATAGTCTGACCTACACAGTTACTTATCAATCAGAACTATATAGCTGGACTAGCATAAAAATAGATAGCAGCATCTAAGTTTTATTGATGTCTTTCATCCTGAAATAATTTTCTCTCCCCAAAAGCAGAGTCTGCAATGTTTGGTTCCACTAAAGAATGTTTTTTACTCTAAAGAATGTCACAGGTTTTAATGCAGTGTAGAAAATAAAAACTTTTAACTTAATTTTCAAGTGTAACAGAGAATTTCTGTTCTTTTTCCTTATCATAGAATGACAAAAGATGCAAGCTCTAATTCCCACTTGAACCAAATAATAAAAGTTATTGGTTATTTAATGAGTACCATAAATTATGCTTAATGTCATCATATTCCAGAACAACTTGTTTAAGAGACCATAAGAAATGTGGTTCAAAATATGACAAGGAAATGCCATTTACAGAAAAATATTTTGTAATTGAAAATTATTATTTTTAAAATAGAGAAGGAGTTTAACAATGGCGTCTTTTACACAAAGATCCAAATTCACTGTAATTGAAGTTCTGCATCATAAAACTTCTATTACTAATTTTGCATTCTTATCTGTTAGAAAATAATATTATAGTAGTATTCACAATGTTCACAACAATTAAAATCTTTCTTAAAATTAAGACAACTAAATTAAGTAGTACTTTGGAGGATGGTTGAATTGTCAATATTCACTTTCCTACACATAAAATTAGTATGAAGTGTACCCATTTCTTGCTGTTCCAGAATAGATAATGAACAACTATTAAGATTATTCTAATTCTTAACTAGAATAGGCCAGGCACTGTGGCTCACTCCTGTAATCCTAGCACTCTAGGAGGCTGAGCCTGGTGGATAGCTTGAGCTCTTAAGTTCCAGATCAGCCTGAGCGAAAGCAAGACCCCATTGCTACTAAAAATAGAAAAAAAACTGAGACCGGAGGATAGCTCGAGCCCAAGAGTTGGAAATTGCTGTAAGCTATAAGGCGAAGGCACTCTACCATCAGCAACAGTTTCATATTCTGTCTAAAAAAAAAAAAAAAAAAAAAGATATTAGGTAACTTTCAAAGAAAACAATGTAAAATAATCAGGCATACTAACAAGTAAACATACATTAATGTAATGTATGTTATACATGTAACTAAATAATCAATTTAATTTTTTAAAACTTTAGCAAAAGTACTATATTGAACTGGTTATTTTAATTTTACCTAGGATTTTACAACACTATGACTTGGCTTTTTCCCCCCTTCATGCAATACAAATGAAAGAAACTGGTTAACTTCCAAGCTGTAGTCAACTACCAAGCTTTCCTTATTTAAAACACAGGGCTTTTGTTGTTATTTGTAAAACACAGGGCTTTATCAAATCAATAAATCAAGTAAATAGGGATGAAAAGAGAAAATTCATGACTTTCTGTATTATAAAAGTTTTGTCTCTTTATTTAAGTTTGATGTTATAATCGTCACGACTATGTACAATAAAACTTTTGTACTAAATAGATCTGTAGAAAATGATGGAATGATAATAGTGTAGACCGTTTAGCAGTCATTTTTCTGTAATAACTGATGGCAGTGATTAATGTTGGAGATGATTAATTAGCATGCTGGTAACATATACAGGTTGCCTGGGTAACTTTTTTCACTTTTCAAACAAAGGTTTTCTTCTAATTCTTCCTTTGACTCAAAATAGTTTATGAAAAACTATTTGTCTAAGAAAATAAAAATCAAATTAAATTATTGTGAGGTTTTTTAATTACAAAGGACTAATTACCAAAAATTTAAATAAATCAATCCATTAACACAGAAGCCAAACAGCTAAAATGACATAAGGATTGTTTTGTTATTTGTTTTTATTTCCAGTTATCAAGAGAAGCTGTCATCATGCACAGAAGTAGTGTGGGGGAAATAACAACAAAATAAACTGTCCAGTCAACTACTGGCACCATTCCAGTACCTTCCACTCACGTTCATCTGACTTAGTAGGCAAATCTGTCTTATCTAGATGACGTATGCTAAAAAGAAAACAGTGGTACCCTGATAAAAGCTGAAATAAAAGAAAAATAAAACCAAATAAGCAAATAAAAATCTCCGAAGTATCCTAACCTTAGAAGGAGGGTCTGAGAACAAAATAATATACTGAAAGATTCTTCCTAAAATCTATGAGACAAAACTTTAAATGGTTCTGCCTATTTGTCAATTCAATCCTAACAGTAATTAAAACACCTGGATGGACCATGTAATGAATAATACTTATAAATGAAAGAAAATGAACACTCTGAATTGTATAATAAAACTATTATCAACTTCATTATCGCTACCCTATATGGAGCACGTACTATGAGACAGATGTTTTGCATATATTTACTGCTAATTTTGGCAGTGAAGTAGATATTTCCATTTTATAGATGAGGAACATAAGGTTTCAAGAATTAAATCATTTGGTAGGACCTCAGAGCTATTAATAGATAAAGCTAGGACTCAAGTCCTTGTCTGTCTTACTTCAATAATAATGCCTTCTCATCACCTTGCTACTCCTGCTGCATGGACAGCAGCAGACAGTGAGGTTATGTTAGTGAAATCAAATTTAAAGAGATTAAACAGTTTATGGATACTTTAGGCACTAAAATATTCTGAATTTGAATGAAAACACAAATATTACATAACTAAAAATACACATATGTACCATCATAAATACCATCTTTTATGAAGTTATTAAAGCGACAATTTTTAGATATGGAAAAGAATATCAAGAATAGTGACCTTCACTAACCTAGAGTTTACAAAATATTTTATAGATGAAAGTGGATCTAATACAGAGAGACTCATTTGCTTTCAAAATTTAAATTTATCCTATAAAAAAATCAAACAAGGGTCCAATTGAGAAAGTGTGTATGTAATAGTATATACAAACACATGGATGTTTACTTAAGTATTGCTTACAACAGCCAAAAATAAGCAACTAAAATATCCATAATAGGTAACTAATACATTGTTCTACCCTTTATCCCTATAATAAAATATTATACTAATCTATAAATGCCAACATGGAAAGGTATCTACAATAACATAAGCATAAAAAACAGGCTGCCAAACAGTATGTAGCCGACCATGCAATTTTATTCACAGATATATAATTACATGCTTAGGAAAAATTCTTGACACATATACTAGAAGCGGTGTATGGGAGGGGATAAAAACATCAATGAACTTACTAAAATCTCTTGAAATATGGCTTTCTCAAACCAATGCCCATAAACTTTGGGTGGTCTCAAGCTTACCTGGGACTTGCTAGTAAAAGCAACATGGGCTACCAAGACAGATGTTAGCCTGGAGCCACCCCAAAAATCACTCTTAAATTCTATATCCTAAAATAATCCTTATATTCCTCAAGATAGCTATAAAAATAGATTATGCCGAAGTGCAATGGCTCACATCTATAATATCAAAACTTGGGGAGGCCAAGGATGGAGGATACCTTGAGGCTGTAAGTTAAGAGTCCAAACTGCACAATACAGTGAGCCATCTTTTCTTTTCTTTCTTTTTTTTTTTTAGAGATAGAGTCTCACTTTGTTGCCCTCAATAGAGTGCCAGTGCATCACAGCTCACAGCAACCTCCAGCTCTTGGGCTTAGGCAATTCCCTTGCCGCAGCTTCCCAAGTAGCTGGGACTACAGGTGCCCACCAGAACGCCCGGCTATTTTTTGTGGCCGTTTGGAGGGGGCTGGGTTCGAACCTGCCACCCTCGGTATATGGGGCTGGCACCCTACCCAATGAGCCACAGGCGCTGTCCAGTAAGGCATCTCTTCTACAAATACATACATAAATATATATGTTTATATATATATATATATATATATTTTTTTTTTTTTTCCTAAGGTAGATTTTAATCTGTTTAGTTGCTGGGTAAGGGCTCTGTCTCCCGTCTAAGTGGCTCAAAACTCTCAAGGGGCTCAAAAGAAAAAAAAACACATTCTTTCAATGTTTCTAACAGAAAAGGCATTTCAAAAATTTCTCTAGAGATAGTATCTATAGATCCATTCAATGCTAGTTCTATAATCTTTGTCACTTTATGCTAAAAAGGAAAGAAAGGAAAGATATCTATAATAATACACGTTCCCAAAAGAAATATGATTTCTTTCTTAACAACACTGCTCAGTAACTATTATCCAACCTGGAATCCAAACATGAATTTCAATTCTGCTCCTTTTGTATACAAACTGACAAGCCAATGATGCCTCTTTCAAAGATCTCAAATTGCAGAGAGGATGGGTGAGGAACCTAGGCATTTGGTCTCATTAAGCAAATGGTACCCCTAAGTGTCAGTGGTTCGTTCTCCCCTACATAGCCTAAACACACTTACCTTTTCTCTTCTCTGCATTCACCAATGTGATTTTATACACACAAATATGATAGTATCTCTCCTACATTATGTTTCAGGTTTACAAACAAGAATATGCTTGTCAGCTAGGGCATATTACAAGTGGTCTTACTTATCCTGGGAGCAAAGGGAAGGCAGAGACCAGCTTAAAAGACAGCATTACTTACAGGGTCACAAAAGAAATAAGCAGGTAGTGTTGTACCAAAACAGGAGTTTCCTTTGGGATTTATAGGAAGTGAAAGCAAGAATAGAAATTCTTAATTTTCTTCATACCAGAAAAGACCCCAATGACAATGTTCCTCTTAGATTCTCTTGCCCATACAAGAACTTTTTTCCCCTTCTCATCACTTTTTCTTTTATAAAAGTAGAGAGTAGAGTCTTTTGCAGTTTCTAACTATTCTAATGACAGGCTCAAAGAGATAAACACATCTAAAAGGGGAAAACAATACTTTATAACTAAATTGCTAATAATGGAAACAATATACCCCATTTTACATGTACAGTACCTTAAAGAACTGAATTCTCATTACTGCCATTTTTTTGGCAAATATAGTGAGCATGGGTGTTGGTGGAGCTCAGAAAAAAACTCTACATATTCATACATACATAAATTCTGAGAACACATGCTGTAAAACATAATGCTATTACATTTTTACATTGACTTTCATTATAAAAATGCCTATGTATACACTTAGAATAAAGACTTAGCCAAAGGATGAAAATGATAGCAAATTGAAGTCTCTAACCAATTTTATAAATTCAGATACTTAATAGAAAAAATTATTTCTCTGTAGAAATCAGGAAAATTTTAAATGAGTCAGTTGCACTTAATTAAAAATACTGTTTCTATGAAGCTTATTTTATGGGAACTGGTGATGCACCCCATGTATAACTGCCCTTTCAACTCTTTAAAGTATTTTCTTGGCTACAGAAACAATAACTTCTTAAAACCTCCTTACAATATAGCTTTATCTTCTAAAGTTGGCTGTCTTAGGTTATCTCATAAATCTTTACTTAATACCACTTACTGGGATTATTAAAATGCTTAAAATCAACTGTAAGTCCTTTATGATTAACAGTTGTATAATTAAATCTTTTATGATTAACAGTCATTGTAATTATATAATATTTTAGATAAGTGTGAAATTTCACAAGAGTTTCATTCGCCTTTCCCCCTCCTCTTATTGCACTTTGGTGGCCTTGAGGAGTAAAATGGAAAGATAACTCTTTCTTTATCCTTCCTAATACATTAATAATAATTGTTCTTATCCCAATAAGTCCTTCTATCAACAAACTTTTTCAAGAGTTTTCTACAATCACCTCCATTTCTAAAAATTCTACTCTACTCCTGATGCCTTGATACCTGCTTTTGTAAGGTAGCTAGCTAGATATGAGCAGGCCAGATGACAGAGGTAGTTAGGCTATTTTGGACTGGTCTTGGTCAGGCTAACCTGGACCATTACAGCAAATGAGGTGGATTAAGATCCTGCAGGTGGATTATTAAGACCTAGCCAATGGGTTGTTCTCAAGACCTTGCAGGTAGGCTATTTTGATAACAGTTAATTAAGACCCTGTAGGACTTCAAGTAGTTAATACTTCTCAAAGCTGTGTATAAAAACCCAGAAGCTGCACTTTCCACAGTGCCTGCAGTCACTACAATGAATCCTAGCTTGCTATACAGGTCAGTAATAAATACTTTCTTTTTCTTACTAAAACATTACTTGTTTTCTTCAATTATTTCAGCAACTATCTCGAGTCACTCTGCCACTCTAACACTTTCTGTCACATCAGTTTGAAAACCATATTTTCCAAATTCACTAAGAAACAAACTCTTGATTTTATTCCTAATTTTCACACTCAGTGTACTGTCCAATTAACACTTGAAATTCATGACAATCTCTTATCTTCCAGAAAAGATCTTCCTGGGTGGCGCCTGTAGCTCAACAGAGTACCCCATATATTAGAGGTGGCAGGTTCAAACCCAGCCCTACTCAAAAACTGTAAAAAAAAAAAAAAAAAGAAAGAAAGAAAAAAAGAAAAAGAAGAGAAAAGAAAAGCTCTTCCTCCTTCCCTTTCAAGACATTCCATTTCCCTGATTTTCATCCTACTTGTCTGGCCAGTATTTTGTTTCCTTCAAACGTTTAATTTCCTCCTTTTGAACACAGAAGAAAAAGAGTTGATTTTAGGGTGTCTCTTCTGCTTTCTCAACAATCGGAAGAATTTAGCCACTAATAATACTGCCTGTATGTGAACATCTCCCAAATATATAGCTCCAGTGAATATCCTTTCTTCTGTTGAACTACAGTTCTATATTTTTAACTACCTGTTGAGTTTTTTATAATAAATTGCTATCATTACAAATGATATTCAAATGAAATTATCAAGGCTCAATTTAAGTCTTCATTCTTTCTATGAAACCTTCAGGACAGTAACTGCTACTACATGTTGTGGGGCTTACAGAGTCTCTGCCCTCAATGAGTTTAAATTCTACTGATGGCATAAGACAAATGGCAATCTTGAGATCCAGTCACCTTGGCATCCTTTTTCCTAAAAGAAACCCAAGAGTCAGTCTCTCTCTCTCTCTCTCTTTCTCTCATCCCTCAAATTTAATCAATTACTAAGTCTAAAGATTCTGCTTCATAATTATCCCTCAAAAATCTACCCATATCTCCATCTTCCCATATGGATCCCTGGAGTTCAGGACATTTTCCACAATAGGTCCCCAGTGTGCACTTAGGATAAACTTCAAGCCCCTTATAACAGGTTTATGAGGTTCTTGAGACTATAACTCCTGCTTACCATCTTCCCAGGAGTATATATAATCCAGCACAACTAGCTCATTCATCAATTAAACACCATTCCCCAACCTTGTGGCATTTGAACAGGCAGTTGTTCTGCTTGAAACAACCTTTCCTTCTCACCTCCTCTCATCTTCACTTCTATCTTTCAGTCTCAGGATAAATTCTGCTTGCCCCATATAGCTACCCAAACAATCACTATTCCTCCCCCTTGCTCATAACAAGTTAGGTATGGTGTCCTTCTGGCTATTCCTATAAGCACCCTATCTTTAACTCCCTGCATAGCAGTTATCCTATCCACAGTGTAACTATCTCTCCAACATGATTATAAACTCCATTAACACTTAAACTATGCTTATCTTTTTCACCTATGAATGCCACAGTGCCCAATACACAGAGTTTAAGGCTCGTGGAAACATTCCTGATAACATATACTACAGCAGAGGCATTTATTGCTTTAGAATTCTATATAAATATAATTGTCTGTTATAGCCATTTATAGTCAAGTTATTCACTAAGGATTTTTAATTCACTTTCGAACTGACTTTACTTTCAATTTTGATTATGACAAAATTTTACAACTCCCAGATTCCAAAAATTAAGTCTCAAAAGATTGTGTGTGTGGGGGGGGAGGAGCCAAGTGGCGATCTGTAGCCAGCTTTCAGCAGAGGTTCCTGTCCAGAAGGAGAGTTAAAGGACAGAAACTCAGCAAGAAAAACGATGGTTTGGATCTGAGCCTAAAGAAAAGGTCGAAGAGCACACATCAACCCTGCTAGGGCGACCTGAGACCCCGAGGACACAAACAAAAAGGTACAGAGCATATCACCAAGTGGACCGGAGTCCCCTCCCCCATGAGAGAGGTTGGCAGTATACTCCATATCTCCATACAAACAAGCGAGCAGAGTTCGGATGTCCTCCCACTCTACCCCACGGGAGAGACCCTCTAAAAACCAGACCTTCTTCCCCTACTAGGGTGCTGTGGTGCTCTCCAGCCAGGCATAAAACTGTATATACACTCGACCTGCAAGTTGGTGTTCCCCCCTACTCTCACCCCGAGGTCTGGAGGCCTGTTCCCCACAGAGCCCAGATTCTTGGAGATTTTCACGAGCAGTGTGGACGGGCGCAAACTTGCTGAACTGTGCTGGTTTTCCGGCTAGCAGTAGTGAAAGGGGAGAGAGCCGTAAGGAGACCTGGCTGGTGGTAAGGTCTCCTGAGGCACGAAACAGCAACTAGCTCTGGGAACAATAGCTGGAGACCTGCACCCCTGGAGATGTTTTGAGGAGACACTCCCAGTCTTCTGGGAGGCCAGGGGAAGCGGTGCCTTCTCTGGTGCCCGTGCCGGTGCTGGCAGAGTGGACCAGCAACCAAGGCAGGTGAAGGATTTGCCTGAGGCGGTACCCGCTGGGACACAAAGCAGGGATTAGAATACTCGCAGAGGGGCTGCTTTGCTTAACCTGGCCCTCAGGGGATGAAAGCTGAGACAAAGGACTAGAACTCACAGACTGAGTAAAACCCATTTGCAGCACCAGTCTGATCAGGGAAAATAGCCTTGACAGAAATAAATTTTGCAAACTTGTTCTGTTCTAGCAGCAACATCAATCAGGGACAGGGCTGGAACTGAGTGAATCGCCCCAGCCACTGTTAAGTATCCAGGTTGTCAGACCTCACCTCCCCCTGCCAAACAGTGACAGGGAGTAGTGGACTTATTGTGGAGCCACAGACCTCACTGTGACCCAGGCAGGCGCAAACCTCTAGAGCATCTGCTCATTGGAGGAAACTGGATCACAGCTGTTACCACTGACTGGGTGTGATAGAGGGGCAAGGTTGGGAAGGAGGCATCAACCTTTTCAGACTAATTTACTTGCTGGGGGGGATGCCCTCCTGAGCTCACAGAGCATCGAAGTGAATTATACAAGAGCTTCCAGAGGATCCCTGCTATCTAGCTGCCAGAGACTCTTTTAACTCTTACATTTGAGATCGGTGCTGGCAAGGACAATTGATTATGACCTCTTGAGCTGGGCTAATCACCCAAGGACTTTCCAAAGTGGTACCCTGGGTGTGTCATAGTGGGAACGTTTGATTTTTCAATTGTTGCTTGTGGGGGTGCGGCGACTTAACTTTGGTATTCCTTCACAGCTCAGATTTCAATCCAGAGTAACAGATTCTCTAGGGTAAGACAAAGACCAGCTGAAAAAAAGACAGAGCCACTTAACTCCACCACACCAAGAAGGTCCCCAGTTTCACAAGCAGTGGCAAAACTCTAGGGGAAAAGGTACAGATGTCAGTTCAAGCTTTTAAGCAAAGAACTGGTCAATCACTACTCCTAGAACTCCCAGCCCAAACTGTCCTCATCTACTCATCTAGCCAAACGGTGTAAAAATAATCATGGGGCAGAATCTATGGAAAAGCTCTGGAAATATGAACAACCAGACTAGGTCAACCCCCCCCCCCCAAAGGAATAATCTCGTGGACACAAGTGAGGATCCTATGCATAAACAGATGGCTGAAATGTCAGAAATTGAACTCAGAATTTGGATTGCAAACAAGATCAATAAAATAGAGGAAAAGTTGGATTTAGAAATTCTGGGTGCATTTCAAAAATTGTCTCAAGAAGTCAAGGA
>CAUYON010009263.1:0-27175 GCA_963573935.1 Arctocebus calabarensis
TATTCTTTTTCTTTGAATTTCTGTGAAGTCTGTGATTATCTCATCTCTGTCATTTCTGATTGATGAAATTAGAGATTTTACTCTTTTATTTCTGGTTAGGTTAGCCAAAGGTCTACCTATTTTATTGACCTTTAAAAAAAAACTTTTTGAATGTATATGAATCATGCCCTATGATTGCACCAATGTACAGAATTATGATTCAATAAAATTATAAAAAAAAATACTTGAAGTTTTTCTTTTATTCTTTTCCTTTAGCAAAGCGTAGTTCTTCTGAGACACAGACTTCTGGTCTTCTTTCTCTTAAATGACTTTTGCTTTATTTGCATATAATGTTATGTGTGATGAACTTTTAAATGTAATCATATTTTATGAAACTAATTTTTAAGAAAAACCATCATTTCCAAATAATAGTGCCTTTTTGCCATGCCATCAATTTATTAAAATAAAATATAGTTTTGGGAAAATGTCACAAAAGAAAATAATGGTTGGTATCAATAATTATGTTGGCTTGTCAGAATACAGTCTTATAGCAAAATTCTCAATTACATGACCATTTACATTTGATGTTTCAATGTTCCACAGTCTATGATCTTATTTACTGTTTTCTACTCATCTCTTCTCCTTTGCTCCATTTATCTCCTTTTACTACCTTTTTTTTTTTTTGGATTGAGTTTCTCTCTAGAACTGACGTTAATTTCCTCTAACAGCCCATTAGCTTTTCAGCTGTATTTGCTATAAACTTATAGTAGGCATCTTTAACTAATCACTGTCTACTTCACATATCATGTCAGGTATAATATAAAACCTCCCATTTCTCTCCTATCATCTTTTGTGGCCTTGTTGTCATAAATTTTATTTCTACACATGCTATAAACCTCTCAATAAATTATTGATGCTTTTACTTTAAGCAGTCACTTACTTTTAAGATGTGTTTAAAACCAAAAAAATCAGTCTTCTAAATTTGCTCCATATATTTCAATTTCCAGGTGCTTCCTTGAACATTTCTTGAAGTACAATTCTGTTGGCAACAAATGTTCTCAGATTTTGTTTGTCTATAACTTACACATCTTTCATATTTTTAATAGTATTTTCATTGGCTACAGAATTCTAGGTTAACTGGTAGTTTTTGTTTTTTCAGGAATTTGATGGTGTTGTTCCACTGTCTTTCTGTTTGAATTGTTTCTGATAAGAAGTTAGCAGTAATTCTTATCTTTGGTCCCTGGTACATTCAGTTGATAAGTAAAAAATTATATACATTTATGTGTAAAATATGATGTTTTGAAATACATACACAGTGTGGAATAGTTAAATTGAACTAATCAACATATGCATCACTGCACATACTTACAATATTTTGAACAAAAAAGATTTACCATCCACTCTCAGTGACCTTCAAGAATACAACTTATTGCTATTAACTCTAGTCATCATGATGTAAAATAGATTCCCTATATTTAATATCCCTTTTTCTCTGAATGCTTTTAATTTTTTTCTGTTCATCATTGGTTTTTGAAAATTTGATTACGATGTACACATATAACTGTATCTTTGTGGTTTCCCTCTTTGTAAGTGATTGAGCTTCTTGGCTGCTATTTTAGAGTTCTCATAAAATGTGAACAAATTTAGGCCATTGTATATTTAAATATATGTGTGTGTGTGTGTGGTGTGTGTATGTATATATCTATATATCTATATCTATATCTATAGCCTCCAGTTTTCCCCTTTCCTTCTGGACTCCAACTACATGCATATTAGAATACCTTATATTGTCCCACAAGTCACTGTATCTCCATTTATTAGATTCAGGGATTTTCTCTATGCTTTACTTTAGATCAGTGGTTCTCAACCTTCCTAATGCCACATTGTATTTTCATTGTTAAAAAAGGGTCACTACCTACAGATTGTGAACCGCTGCTTTAGATTGTTTCTATTCTACAATGATACCTTCAAGCTTATTGATTCTTCTTCTTTGCTATGCCCAATCTACTAGTAGGCTCATCCAGTGAATTTGTTATTTTAGTTGTTATATTTTCATCTCTAAAAGTTTCATTTCATTGTCTTTTTATAAGGTACATTTATCTTTTTATTACGTTCATATTTTCCTTTAAATCATTTAACTTATTCATAATAGCTTTTTCTTTTGGTCAGGGGTCACATTGTTTTTCTCCTTGTACTTTCATGTATGATAATTTATGGTTAAAAGCTGGAAATTTTTTTAAAGATTGTTAAATGTCTGGATTATCATTTCTTTAAAAAGTGTTAACAATTTTTAAATTTTATTCTGGCTATCAATTAAGCTTTTAGCTTTCAGTGTTATTTTACAATGTTAATAGGCAGGATCTAGATAGAATAGCATTTAATTTAGAGCTTGTTTAGTCTACATTATACTATGTGGTGATCCTTCTTGGTATCTACAATGCCCCATTGTTTAGTAAAGTCATGTCATTTAAACTTGAATGTCTCTCAGGCTGTGAGAGCTCTGGGAATTTTTCCACTTTCAGTTACCTGGTAGTTCTTCTTTCACTGATTTATTTGTCTTTGTTTATATTTTTGCTTTTACTATTATTATTATTATTTTAGACAGTTTATTTATTTGTTTATTTATTTTTTCTGGCCTCATGAATTTTCATCTTACTCATGAACAGTTTAGTATTGTGCCAAAGACCCAAGGTGACCTTTGGCAGGTTTTTGGACTTGTATCTCTGAATAATTTCTTTCTCTCCACTATCCTATCCATCATTCTCAAGCTGCTTCAGGATTATCAAACTCTAAGCTCCGACTTTTCAACTCAGGGAGACTATTGTGCATTGCGGCATAAGACTACATTTTGGTCTGAAAGCGCTTGGGACAGACATCCAGGACAATCACAAGGTTTGCTTCTTTGTTTTCTTTCTCTCAAGCATCACAGCCTGGTGCTGCATTTTATCTGATGTCATTTCTTATGAATTTTCAGATTCTGATTATTTATGACAGGAGTACAAATCTGGTATCACCACTCCATCATGCTCAGAAGCAGAAGAAAGTCATATTTATTTAATATGAAAATTTCCAAACTCATTCAAGTTATGTATAATCCTAGCTATGGTTTTCATTCTTAGGCTTGAATCCCAAGAAGATTAATTATATCAAGTCAGTGTAGCTCCTTCCCATCTGGTCTTCTGTGTCTACCGGGTATCTCTGAATCCTGACAAGATCAAAAGTGCCATATGGAAGGATATCTACATGGGCCCAGGTCAATATCAGGTCCATTAATGTCTTATATGGGTTAAATTTGATGCACAACATTCCTACATCTCAAAGTCATGGATAATGAATTATTTTGAAATTGTATGACCTTAAACATCAACTTTTTCCTCCTCAAAGGATATAAGCAAACATAATAATAATGATAATAATATCAGGAGAATGTTATAATGAACCATATAAATATCCATGAAGATGTCATGCTAACTTATTATACTCTAAATTTAATAACAGTGAAAGTTTTAATCACACAGATACTTGAGGGAACCTGAAATCCATTCACAACTCATTTTAATAATTCCATACAGTCAGTATTGTGAAAGTTGGTGAGAAATACATTTGAGACAATTCCAAAATGTAGACCTTGTATTTTGAAAACTGTAAACTATTTGTCAAGACCTGGAAATTTTTATGTAGATTCTAAAAGTGAAATTTGACAGAAATCATAATATTTATTCCTTGTCAGGAAGGATCTTTTATTAAATGTAAAGAAATTTCTACAAAAATATATACACATACACACATATCTACATACATTATATAAATACATATTTGTGTACATCTAACTTTATATCTATATCTGTGATCGGAAGATCAAAATAAAGACATTTGGTATCCTATTACAAGATTTCCTTATGGCAGGAATCAGTAAACATTTTATGTAAAGAACTCTATAGTGAATATCTTAGATTTTGTAAACCACAGAGTCTCTGTAAGAATGGCTCAACTCCACCACTGTAGGGTGAAAGGAGGCATAGAAAATTATTAGAGGAATGAGTGTGGCTGTATTCCAATTAAGCTGTATTTACACAAAAGATTGTGAGCCAGATTTGGTCTGTGAGTCATAGTTTGCCAATCTGTGATCTACAGCGTAAGACAAGAAAAAAAAGCCCTAAGGCTCCTTAAAGGTAGGTGTGTTATGTAGGGTCAGCTTTGAACTATTAAGATACCCAGCTCATGCACCCATCTCTGTGTACCTGCCTCCTTCTGCTTTTATTCAAGTCCATCGTTATGCTACTTTGCTACATTGTTTGCTCCTCCATCCCTGGCTTTGAGTATTTGTTTTGTCTCCCCACCAATGCTCCAGAAATTTTTTTTGGCCTGGGCCTCTCATCTGCAGCTTTTTATGCTTTAAACTGTTTGAGGAAGGATAATTCAAATGTGTACTTTTCTGTACATGCCAAACCTTGGATGAGCCTACACTGGGTAAGGAGGGGAGGGTGGACCTGTGAAATTTTAAGACCATTATTGGAATTCATAGATCATTATGGAGAATAATAATATTATCCACCCAGTCTCTTTTTTCTGCATCTCCTAAAGCTAAAATGATTTATGAACTGAGTATCTGGCAATATATAGGCAATGTAGACTATATAGAAGTTTCTGTCCCTACCAAGGTGTTTAAGAAAAAAAAAGTTCATCATACACACTGTTTATAATATGGAAATACATTTTGCTATATATGCCATACTTTACTAGTTTTGTTAAAATATTTCTTCAAAAGCTTTCAGAAAAAATTACCAATTTAACTCATGCATGATGAACTTCAAAAAACAATGTTGTTTTGAGATTTTTATTAAGAAAACATATACTGGGTGTTCATAAAGTTAATGTGCAATTTACTATGTTAAAGTGTTTTAAATTGCACATGAACTTCATATCTACCCTGTATGAAGTGCCCCCAAATGCGTATTGTAGGCATTCCAATATTAATTCCCTTACTCTCTCATATCAAACATAGAAAAAAAAAGGCCTACTGAACCACCAAATTTATGAAAGGAAATGTATTTTCAGGTGGTGTTCCAGGAAGAAATATGTGTTTTATTATTCCTCAAACCTAGCTCTATTCCTCCAGAATAAATAACAACTGAAATTATAAAGGACCCAAGACTCTGCCAATAGCCACACATTCCCCTAGAAGACATTCTATATAAATATACACATTAACTCTACAGAACAGATTTGAGATGATGGATAATACCAAAAGACAAGGACATAATAAACTAGGATTTTAGCAGACCATACAGGGTCACACTTTGATGTAACATGGAAAAACAAGGCTGCTTAATTACCTGTTGAATTTTAGCAAGTACCAAATACATACTAAAGAAATATGATTAGGAAGAAGACAAGAAGTTTTTTAGTAAAGGTTTATAAAAAGAAGCCAGTATAAAGAAGAACCTTGTAAAGGTTTGCTCATGACTTTTTTCAAAAAGCAAAATAAAATATTTAATAATCTCTTTCTTATGGCATAATTTCACTAGTTTTTGCCTTAGGCAAAGGGGATATTTTTGCCAATAAAATTGCTTTGAGCTTTTTTCTTTCTTTCTTTTTTTTTTTTTTTTGAGACAGAGCCTCAAGCTGTCGCCCTGGGTAGAGTGCTGTGGCATCAGAGCTCACAGAAACCTCCAATTCCTGGGCTCAAGCGAGTCTCTTGCCTCCACCTCCCAAGTAGCTGGGACTACAGGCACCCACCACAACGCCTGGCCATTTTTTGGTTGCAGCCATCTTTGTTGTTTGGCGGGCCCGGGGGCTGGATGCGAACCCGCCAGCTCAGGTGTACGTGGCTGGCGCCTTAGCCCGTTGAGCCACAGGCGCCGAGCCTGCTTTGAGCTTTTTCAAAAAGGAAACCTAAGCTAAAAAGGTATATTTCTTTTAGAAAGAAATAGATCTTAACCACATTTTCAATAATGTTTTTGAATTGCAAAAAGTGAAAATAAATAGAAAAGAAAATTCAGAAAAAAATAGAACAAAACTGTGGAAAAATTAGAATTGGGAATTAGCAATGAAAATTTTTTTTAAATAAACCAATTTGTACTTATATTTCATATTATTCAGAGAAAACAATAGATAATAAAATGATCACTGAATTAATGGACCCAAATTACTAGATATTGTATTTTATCCAAGGGGCATTAGTGAGACTTCTTTAAACTGATGTGCTAGTAATGGCCTTATGCAAGAGGAAGGCAAAGGCTTAAATTGAGACTTGCCTTCTGAAATAGCCTAGAATTTCTTCATCATTGCTAAATTCAGTATTTCCCTAAGTTATTGGCTAATTTAGAAAACATTTTGTGGTTCTCCACTTTGACTTTTCGCTCTTGGATTATGTAATGATGTGAAATACTACCCAGAAAAACCTTTGTTAATGTAGACTTTAATTTGTGCTAGAAAAATAACCCTTGTCCATAGAGAGAAAGCGAATATCTATGATATAAGTTACCGAGAAGAAGAATGAAGGAAAAAAAGAGAAAAGAATAACGAGTGATAGAACAAAGTGATAGAACAATTTAAAACACTAGTGGATCATATTTTGACCTTAACCCTTAACTGTAATAAAAAATTCTTACAGATTCTCTTTTGAGATCCCAAATGACAGCCATCTCTATTTCTTTGAACATTTCCCTAGGTGAATGTTTTCCAAATCATAGTGTACCAAATTCATAACTCTTCCCATATATCTTAGTTTGATTAGTGGTGCTATAACTCCATACCTGAGGCTTGGTAATTTATAAGGAAAAGAGATTTGGTTTATGACTCAGGTGGCTAAAAAGTTCATGAGTGGGTAGGTAAATTAGATGAGGGCCTCAGCTTGGTGTGGAAGGGGAGTGGGTGTGTGAAAAGACGTCACATGGTAAGAGAGGGAGCAAGAGAGAAACTGAGGAAGCCAGACTCTTGTTGACAACCTGCCATTTTGGGAACAAATCCTATGCGAGTGAGAGTCAAATCACCCCATGAGAGCATTAATCTATTCACAAGGGACAAGTCTGCATGACCCCAACACTGCCCCAAACACTGACACTTGGGGGATCAAATTTAAACATGAGTTTTGGCAGGTGCGAACCAAACTATGGCACCATATTTGTGTGAAATCTCCACTGTTATTTATTAATTATTTTTAATGGCCTTTTTGTGATTATTTATCATTTAAAAGAAAATATCACCATGAGATCCAGGGTTTGGTGTTCCAGTTGTATTTTAAGTATATACAAATACAAAAACAGTATTATTAAAGCAAAAAAGTTTACCACTGTTATCACATACAATCATCATTCTGCTTACTTCTCTTAAAAGGAAAACACTACCCTACGTTAGAGCTGTATGCAGTATGTTAATGTGAAAAACTGATACACATGGAAGTGTTGTTTCATGTGATCATTTTACTGAAATGATATCAATAAATACATTTGTCAGGGTTTTGTTTTAATTACATAAACCTCTACAGGCTGGGGGAAATCTAACTGTAAAAAATAATCAACATTCTTATCAACTACTACCATACCTCCTGGCACTGTCCAGGATCTGGACTTTAATACAATTTATTTACATAATTACTCAAAGAAATTGGTACTTTTCTTTCCATTACACACCCCGTACTTCTACCTCATTTTATAGATGAGGAAACTTGGACTCAGAGAATTTATACAATTTACTTGTGAGTGTACAACTGGAATTTGCCCACTAAATGTGTCCAATTATGAAGTCTGCCTCCAAAACTAAAACAACAAGGGTGTTGTGGAATATGAGTAGGTGGGCTTGCCAACCAGCAAAAGGAGAAGGGAGAAAGGGAAGAAATACGAGGTGGCTGCTTACTCCAAGTGCAAACATTTCTATCTCTATTTCCATTGTAAATTTCTAAGACTAAAAATGTGAGATTCATGTATTTTCTTTTAGATGCTTCTAAAAAAGAATGAGTCTAAGAGTCACATTTGCAAATGATTGCTAAAAGATGAATTAAGATCTCTTTCTCATTAGCCCATATCCATTTTTTTCAGTCTATTAACTTGTGTATATGGAAGTCCTAGTTTCACAAAGCAATATAAACTACATTTTGTCACATGCCCATAATTTTGGAATTAGGGAATTTTGGCTCCCAAACCCATGAGGCTGACAGATAGCTGTAGTAATTCCAACAAATCTATATTTATGTGTGTCTCAGAAGAACATCGAACATTTACATTTTCTACCACACACTCCCTATATGAACTGAAAAGACAAATTTGGAGGGGGGATATAAAATTTATAGGACATCCTCAGGACACCAAAAATTATGAAGAGCAAGTTCAGGTTATATAGAAAATCTATTTTATAATATTTTATTTTAACGCAAGAATGTTCAGTAACATGTTCTATCTACTTAAACTAGTCAAATATACAGTTTTGTTAAGAATCACAAAGATGTGTGCTGTTGACAGAAAAATTGTATTAATATTGAGAATATGTTATGATTATTTAGATTGTTAGAAAAAAGCATTGCATTAGAAAATTTGTGTTGATTGGTTAAAGAAACTGGGATATCTAAAGTATAGAGAGAGCTAGAAATACATGTTAAGACATAATTTATAAAATTATTTTGAATCCATTTTAAATGCAATGGCTTTAATTTGCTTTAGTTCAAAAATATATAGGAAACCTTATTCATTCTCAAATGAGATCAGTAGAAATGTGTCTATGATAAGCCTAATACAAGCAAATATTACTAATTATTTTCAAATGGTAAATAAATTCAAAGCACCCATAAACATGTATCATTTTGCATTTTCTTCTTAATATCTGCTCTGTGACTTATGTAATTTTTTCCCAGTTGTGCTAGTACAATTGCTGTGTATCATAGATTTCCTTCCAGAAATTTTACCTCAAGACATTGGCCAGTATGACCAACTGTTGTTTAACATTGTTTTGGAAATATAAGACAATTTGAAGAAAAAAGCATGACTATTATAAATGAAAAAATAAAATAGTATTCATTAAGATGTTAGAAAAGCCACAAATATCAGAATTAATAAGCATATTCAACATTATTCATAATAAAATACCCTGGTGTGG
The DNA here is from genome assembly GCA_963573935.1 of Arctocebus calabarensis. NCBI lineage: Eukaryota > Metazoa > Chordata > Mammalia > Primates > Lorisidae > Arctocebus > Arctocebus calabarensis. The sequence continues at coordinate 9,070 of CAUYON010009263.1, forward strand.
ATATTAAGATGTTGAGAGTGCAAATTGGTACCACGTTTCTCAAAGGTAATTAGATTACACATACTAAGATATTTATATATTTTGATCCAATAATTTACTGCTGTAATTTTTTTCTAAGGAAATTACATGAAGTTAAAATGAATTATAGCATACACATATACATGCACACCTATTATTAATCAAAAAGTGGATACAACTTTGGTGTTCAACAATTGAGGAATACTTAAAAGATCAGTGAATGTCCCCTTGACCAAACATACACCAAATGTTAAACATATGATAAATATTCTGATATAATAGTAAAAGAAAACTATTAAAAATTAATATATAATATAATTCAGATCTTGATTAACAATTATAGATCTCACTTATGAAAAAGAAATTGAGAAAAATCTCTCAGTGTTCTCTTTAGTGACAGAATTTGGGATGATTGCTGATTTCTTCTTTTTCTGTTTTAGAATATTAAGGGGATGTGAATGTTTTTGTTACATGGATGCCTTTTATAGTGCTTAAGCCGGGACTTTTAGTGTGTCCATTGCACAAATAGTGTTCATTGTAACTGATATGTAGGTTTTTACCCTTCCCTTCCTCTCCCTCCCTTTCTTGATTTCCTGTGACCTTAACATCTCTTTGTGCCCAGGTGTGCCCATTATTTACCTCCCAGTTATTAAAGAATACATGTAGTATTTATTTTTCCATTCTTGAGATACTTCTCTTACAATGATGGTCTCCAATTCCATCCAAATTGCTGCAAAAGACATTATTTCATTTCTCTTTATTACTGAGTAGTACTCCATGGTGTGTGTGTGTGTGTGTATCGTATTTCTTAATCCACTCAGAAATTAATAGGTACTTAGGTTGATTCCACATCTTTGCGATTGTGAATTGTGCTGCGATAAACATTCAAGTGCAGGTATTTTTTTTGATAAAACTACTCCTTTTCCTTTGTAGGTATTTGGTAATAAGATTTCTGAAACAAACTGTAGGCCTCCATTTATTTCTTTGAGGAATCTCACTCTGTTTTCCATAGATACTGTACTAATTCACAGTCCCTACAGCAGTGGATAGGAGTTTCTCTGCATCCATGCCAGCATCTATTGTCTTGACTTTTTAAGAATGGTCATTCTGACGAGGGTAAAGTGGGATCTCATTGTGGTTTTAATTTGCATTTCCCTGATAATTTCTGATGTTGAACATTTTTTCATGTTGGCCATTTGGTCTGTTTTTCATCGCGTTGCTTAATGAAGAGTGCAGAACAGTCAGAAATATGCTTTTGTTGTTTTATGATTGTATGTAATGGACCTTAGTCCAAATAAAGAACCGATTTGTAAGTATTTGCTAAGTTTATAAAATTTACTTTCCTCCACAAAGCCAAATTAAAATGTTAGGAAGATAAACAAGTAAATTTTACCTTTAATTACATTGTATTTTTGAGTTCTTCTGAATGATTTACTCCTTCCTTCCCCAAACTCTGTCTCTATCTCTGGAAATAATACCTTTGCCTTTCTATTACTTGTAAGAAAAAAGAATCAATATTTTGGGCCTGGAGGAGATTAGGATTAGATTTTAAGATGGTTCGTAGCTTGATTCTATGTAGCATATAAACTCTGATTACTCCTGAATTTCTATTTCCAAGCCAGATGTCCCTCTTTCTACATCTCTAAAATCATGTATTCAGCTGCCCACTTGAAATCTTAATTTGGATGTTTATAGACATTTCACAGTTCCTATATCCAAAGTTGAAATATTTTGGCTTTTGGTTTGCATACTGCTGTATCCCAAGAACAATGCCAGAACCGTGTCTGGTATGATGTAGGTGTTCATTAAATATGGATAAATAGATGAATAAATACATGAATACTGCTCCTGCACTACTCACAGGACATTCAACATGACTGAGGACCATTAAAAAATTTGATTCCTAACTGCCCTACAATTATGGTTATTAGTCACTGAAATCATTACAAAAGGATCCCTTATATTGACCTAGCATTTGTAATACACAATGCTGTTTCATATTTACAACATCATTTTAGTCTTTTGACAAACTATGAATCAGCCAGGGAAGATATTATTTTTTCTGTCGTAAGTGGAGAAAAACAATGACAGTCATGATGTAATTGACCACCTGCCATATGCCAGGCACTGTTCCCAGCACTTTGCTTTCATCATCATGTTTAATCCTGGATGCTAGACATTCATTGCCTTTCACAGGGGAGGAAAAGAGCGTGGATGAGCTCATGATCTAGGTGCCTTGTATGCTGGGGGTTATAATTATTAGTGAAGTTTAAAGAAGATGAATAAGCTTAATGAGATGAAATAATACTCCAGTGTCTCACAGGCAGGGTTGGGTCAGCCAAGGTCCAGACCTAGGTTATCTTATTTCCAAGCTCAAGCCTTTAAGCACCATACAATGCCACCTTCTTGTGAAAAACCTATCCCTTCCAGCGATGGTCACATCAACAACCCAGATCATCGACTCTAAGCCTAGGGTAATTTTTCCTTCATCATAAGCTTACTTAATCTTCCCTAATGGGATGATCATATTTGAGATCTTATATGGCTGTTCCTGCCACTATTGGTTGTTTGAACCCGATATTCTTTCCTAACCATTCAGCCGTTTCAGGGAGGTCACCTCAAGCCTATGACAAAGACATCAAGTACATTTCTGAATGGACTTTGTAAAACCATTGCAGAAGTGAGTAGTCTGAAAGCCAAGGTGCTTTCAATATGCCCAAACTAGGCATATTATGGGAAAAATAAAGGAGTTTTGCTGCATAGAATCCACATTCTATATTGTGGGATAATGTCACTTTCTTGCCCTACAGAGGAGAGGTAAAAGTCTTCCATGGGCAGCTTAGAGACACAGGGCTGGACAATAGCAAAAATAAAAACAGAGAAGGAGGATGGAGAACTCAAATGCAGGGAGTTTAAAGTGGTAAATTGCATATTATGCATATTTTACACAATAAAAAAATTCAAAAATAAAACTCTCCCCTCCCCCAGGACCCAAGTCAAGGAAGGAGACCTCTTGACTTGGGTCCTGGGGGAGGGGAGAAGCATGGAATGGAGGGGGCATAGCAGACATCTTTGGCAGGATTAGGGAAGCTTCAGAGCAGCAGGAACCAATCTGTCTTGCCCCACAGGAAGAGCCTGAGAAAAAGTATATTTCTGAGAGATGCTTAGTCCACAACAAAACTGCTAAGCACTTGGGGGATGGTTCTTCAATCAGAAACAAAAAAGGTAATATCTGGAAGTTTATTTTGTGCCTCAGGGACAAAACTTAAGGCACAATAAATCAGTTCCTCCAGATAAATAATATTTTAATGCATGATTTTCAGAAAATGAAATTAATGCAAAAGAACTAATGATGAATAATATATCAAAATGCTCAGTAAAGACTGATGACCGTGGGCTGTTTGTTTTACAATCCTGCATTATTGTGCAATACGAACCATCGTACCCCATCAGCCATGGTTCGGGCCTTGGAAACCTGTGTGATCACTAATGGGTGGATTTTTAAGAATGCTGTTGAACTTTGAAAAGCCTGGACAACACGAACTGTTGTATAGAGTTTTATTTTTGCATTTTTTTATTGTGTAAAACATGCATAATATGCAATTTACCACTTTAAACATTTATAAGTGAGCCGTTCAGTAAAAAGTGCATGTCTATTGTTGCCCAGCCATCCCCATCATCCCTTCATCCACATCTGGAACTTTTTCTGTTCCCAAACTGCAACTCTGTACACATCAAACAGTTCCTCCCCATCCTCCCCCTCTCCCTCCTCCCTAGTAACTGCCATGGTGTCATGTTTTTTGACTGTAGGACTTTTAATTTTGTCTACTTGGTTCAAAATAGGGGAGGATTTTGTTGTTGTTGCTATTGTTTTTTTCTTTGGGACAATTCTTACTTTGTTGCCCTGGGTAGAGTGCCCTGGTGTCATCACTTACAGCAACCTCAGTCTCGTGGACTCAAGGGATCCCCTTGCCTGGAGAGTAGCTGGGACTACAAGCACCTACCACTACGATCTTGCTCAGGCTGGTCTCAAACTCCTGAGTTCAGGCAATCCACCTGCCTCAGCCTCCTAGAGTTTTGGTGCATTCTTCTTCTTCTTTTTTTTTTTTTTTTTTTTTTTGAGACAGAGTCTCACTTTGTTGGCCTTAGCCTCCTAAGCAGCTGGGACTACAGGCTTGGTGCATTCTTCTTCCTCCTCCTCTTCCTCCTCCTCCTCCTCCTCTTCTTCTTCTTCTTATCTTTGTAGAGATAGACTTTCACTTTATCGCCCTCAGTAGAGTGCCGTGGCATCACACAGCTCACAGCAAATTCTAACTCCTGGGCTTAGGTGATTCCCTTACTCAGCCTCCCAAATAGCTGGGACTATAGGCGCCCACCACAATGCCTGGCTCTTCTATTTTTGGTTGCAGTATGGCCGGACCTGGGTTTGAACCCTCCACCCTTGGTATATGGGGTTGGCGCCCTGCTCACTGAGCCACAGGCACTGCCCAGGGAGGGTGTTTTAATAAGCATATTTAGGGGAAAACATTTTTTCCTTTGGGCTTCAACATGGCTTGGCAAACTCTTGCAAAAAGGAAAATTGAGAACTGTTGTCTAGACAATTCTAGAGGAATGCTAGAATTTTTCCAAATAAGAAAACGAAACCTTTCCATTTTGGCATCTAGACTGACCCAACACAATTTCCATCTAGCCCAGCATTTCTCTCACATGGTAATAAATACCCATCTTTTCTATAAGTAGCAAAACTCTTGATCAGAAATGAGTCTTGACACTGATTCATTCAGTGGCCACTGCTTCTTCACCCCCAACAAGGCCACTCCCTCTGGGATTCCAGATGGTACAACCTGCAAAGAGCTCTCGACAGCTCTGGCCAATCACACCACTCCTGCTGGAACCCAAGACACCATGGCCCTTTATGGAGACTCACTGGCACAGGCCTCCCTCTAATCCATTCTCTACATATCTACCAAAGTCATCTTTTAAAATATCACACTGCTTCCCAGCTTAAAAACTCATAAATTGCTCTTCCATGTCTGTAGAATAACAAACCCAACTCTTTAGCAAACTTTACCTGGCCCCAGCCCACCTGCCTGAGCTCAGCCCCTACTTCTCTCTGTCCTCATGTTTGCTTTGCTTGGAAACCAAACAGCGAAGTTCATTCCCACTTACAGGACTTTGCATTTGCTGTTTCCGTTGCTCTTTGCCTGGCTCACACTTTCTCAACATTCAAGCTTCAGCTTAAGTTTCAACTTTTTAGAGAAGAATGCTAAGTTCCTCTTTCACAGTTTAATTTTTTAGGAGCTGTGATCACAAACCTTCAATAGTTATTTCATTCTATATACTGCTTTATTTATTCACTTTTCCCCTCCTCTGGAAAGCAAATCTTACCACTATGGGGATCACTGTGGCCCCAACCTTTAGCGCTGCTCATGGCATACAGGAGGCACTCAAACTACTTGTTGAATGAATACATAAACACATGTTGAGGCTTTTATGAAAAGCAGTAAAATAGCCACCATTTGTTGCAATCAACCCAGGTGCTAAGAAATGTGCAAAGCACTTTCTGTATACTGTCTCATATTAATAACCCAATTTTATGTGAGAAAATGGAGGGTCATAGAGTTTTATGGACTTGCCCAAGGGCAAGAACATTGTAACCTGAGTTTTGTGATGTGAATTAAAAACTGGTGTACCTATTTTTGAGAGCCCAGAAAACATGTGCCCGTAATAAGTGAACATAAATATTTACACAAAATTTTCACAGGGCAGGCTGTAAAATGGCATACTAGTGAAGAATGTCTCACAAAAATGTTCAGATACTGAAACTTTTTATCAAAAACATTCCAATTAGTCCCTATTCTATTTTTGCTGTGATCCTGTGTCTTCAGAAAGAGATAAGAATTGCCTTTTCTAAACAAAATATTCATTGGAGATCGCAAAACGTGCAAATATAGCTTTGCGATGCAAATTAAAATCTTCCTGGCTCCAAAGTCTATTTTTCTCTTGGGTGACTCCAAAGCCTCTCTCCCCCTTGCTGCCCGTGGTTTCTGCCCTTTGAATCTTCCTTTGTTGAATGTTACATTTCTTTGATATGGCAAGGTCAGAGCCTGGCTTGAGTCAAAAATAGTTCCAAGCACTAAGTCAAACTTATCACCAGTTTTATTTAACCTCATCCTTCAAAAACCTTCTGAGGTAAATACTGTTATTACTTCCACTTTACAGATGGGTATACTAGAAGCTAGGCCTTCTAGATAGGGTCACAAAGCTGGGGGTTGAGGCTGAATTTGCACTCAGGTCTGATTGATGTCAGAGCCCCCATTTTAAAGTTTTTGGCCTCACCTCAAGCATTCTTCAGAAGGGCTCTGAAGGGCTGGACAGAATCGAGGTCTTCTGAAATCAGTACAGCAAATGCCTATGAGGCTGTAAAGTCCTGGGTGTCTACCATTAGTGAATCCTTTCTTGAGAGAGGCTGCATGTATGCAACTTAACTTGTAGAGGCTTTGGAGTCACCTAAACCTAGGCTGGTATCTGCTACAACTTCCTACCTGTGTTACCCTGACCAAGTCATAGAACCTCTCTGAGACTCAATTTCCTGGAAACAAAATAATACTTAACTCCGAGAGGGGTGCTGAGACTTGAGTGAGACCAAGCACGGAGAACACCTTGTACAGTGTCACAGAATAAATGTCTGAAAATCAGAGTTGTAATTCTGATTTAGATCTCAAACACTTTTTGGTCTTCTGTCTAAATTTTCAAAAAAAAGAAAGACGTTTCCAAGAACAAAATTATATCAACTTCCAATTGCTCCAAGGCTAGCCTGGGTGAGCTACACTTGTCACCTTATATGGGACAGAGAAAGGTGAGCATTTGTGAGTAGGTGAGCTTAATCATTCATGGAAATAAATAGTATAGTAGAGTTCTTCTGATATAACAGAGGAGTATTTGGCATGTGATAAGGGCCAGTGAAAAAAATCTTGTAAATATTGTTGTAGGAATCTATTCAGAAGCAAAAAGACACCCTAATTTTGTACAATGCCTATCAAATTCTTGTCATAGATATTGCCATGGTGGGTCAATAAGGTTGCCTTTATAACAAAAATAAAGAGTAATTTAAATTGATATAATTAAATTCCCATTCTTTTTAAAGGGATACATTTTATTTTAACACCAGGAAATTGAAACAATTGAGTTTGACAAAAACATGAAGCTTCGTCCCCAATCCCCTTTATTAGAAGAAAATGTAATTAATTATTAAAATGGGAAGGAACTCAAACATTACCCTCACTACCGCTGACAGTCAAACATTGGGTATAGTGAACACAGACAATTATGCACATGTAATTGGACTACAGACAACTTCTGCCTTCCAATTACAAGAAGAATTTTCCTACAAGTACCATGAAAGAGACCATGTAAAAATATTACTGGCACTAGCCTGAAACACATGTTGTACCCTTGAGAACCCAGAAAGCAGGTGCCAGCCAACATGAAATAAACCTGAAATTGTACACAAAATATTATAAAATATTCTGCTATAAAGGGCATAATTCTTAAAAAGACATCAGAATGATTATAAATATTTACTCAGATCATTGGAGCCTTTCAGTCCAAAATACTCTATTCATTTATCCATCACTGCATCACATCTTTCATTTATATTTTTATCATAAGAGCAATAGGGATTTACTTTTCTAAGCTGTACTTTACAGAGGTGATCTTCAATGAAATAGAAAAAGCATAAACACACATAAGTCCTCGGATATGTTTCAACTACAGAGGTGAGAGGGTCATTCGTTTGCAATGGTTCTTACTTGGTCTTTCCTGTCTAAATTACCACTAGTCACTCTGGCAAACATATGGTTTGACCAGGATAAAATATGGTAACATATTTTTCATGGGTTCCAATGACACAATAGGGTCAACTTAACAAATTTATTAATAGACTAGCTGGTTGGAATATAATAAGCTACAGACACTTATAACTTTGTTTATATAATAATATTTTAATCTCCTGTATCCACATCCTCTCCTACTTACATATGCCTCCAAATTTGGGGGTAATTATAAGAGTGAAGATTTCTTTATATTTAGTACCTTATCCCTATATACAAAAATCTAACTTATTAAAATCATCTTCCTTGAAATCAATTTTTATATTTTCTGCCAACTTCAAATAGAAGTATCTGGACCAATGAGACTATCAAGTTTAAAGACACAACTATCAATGTTAAAACCACAAATAAGGAAATTTTAACAGACCAATCACTATATAAAAATGAAAATTTTCATTCATGCTACAAATGATGAAATAGAAATGCCAGGAAGAGAATTTGCTGCGATATTATGTTCCTTGCTTGTAGAGATCCTGCTTTTACAAGTCTATACTATCTTTTAGATGTAGGTTAAACCTAAGAATTGTATTATAGCATTTAGATAAGTTGGTGCGATTTCTGCCTTTTTAAGAAATTGCCGTGTATCATCACTTCCCTTCAGTTGCTACTGCTCTGTTGCTTATGAATTTCCAGCAAGAGATGAAACAATTATTTATACTTGTTGTCCCCAGTTTCTTTCTCCCTATTTATTTTTCCCTTGAATCTGCTTCAGTTAGGATTTTTCTCCAAACACTCCACAGAGGCTGCTATCATCCAGATCATGAATGCCACCCATGTCACCACAGCCAATGGTCCGTTCCTGGTCCTCATCCTCCTTGACCCAACAGCAGCACTTGACCCAGTTGATTCCACCCTCCTCCTTGCCTCACTTTCTTCTCTTCATTTCTACAAAAATTTGCCAGTTCTGTTCAGGCCTGGGCTCAGATATCCTAGGATGTCACATCAGCTTGAATGGGTTGTGAGTCAAAAAGGCCAGTCTGGATTCAAGGGAAGGGCAAATGCCTGTATTATGCCAGTAAACACGGAGGGGAGAGATTGTGTGTAGCCATCCTTGGAGATAGGAGCATAGATCTCTAAAATAAATAGAAGTTAAATAAATAGATTAATGAAGAGAAAGAGGTTAGGAGGAGATCAACAAACTATGTCCCATTTAGGGAGAATAGTCATAATTTAGCACAACATGTTTATATAGAATATTCAGACCATCTATTTTTATTTTAAACTGAGTTTTTGGCAACTCTCCCTCCCCATCTCCTTCCTTGCCAAGAAAAATTCGAGATTTATAAGATTTCAAATTACCATTTTATACTAGATAGGCTTATGTCTTAGTCCCTTTGGGGTTGCTGTAACAGAATACCTGAGACTGGGTAGTTTACAAAGAAAAGAGATTCATTTGGTAACAATTCTGGTGGCTGAAAAGTTCGAGATTGGGCAGCTGCACCTGGTGAGGGCCTCAGGCTGCTTCAGCTCATGGCAGAAAGTAGAAGGTGAGTGGACGTGTGCAAAGAGATCACATGGTGAGAAAGGAAGCAAGAGGAAGCCAGACTCTCTAACAACCCACTCTTGTGCTGGAGAGTGACAACTCATCCCAGGAAGAAGGCATTAATCTATCCACAAGGATAAATGACCCAAACGCCTCCTGCTAGGCTGTCCCCATCTCTCAAACTACTACATTGGGAGTTAAATTTCAAAGTAAAGTTTGATGAGGACAAACCGTATCCAACCAGAGCAACTTACTTATGACTGCAATTAACAAAAATCAAAGGTATCATCACTGGGATCTCTGCTATGTCCCTGAACTTCCATACATGATTCAAGGTAGCTGTTCTCAGCTCAAGGTATCATGTTCATATTCACAGCAAGAAAGTGAGCATGGGATGGTGCTAGCCATGGCTGTTTCCCATAATCCCACAGCTATCTTTTATTCATATACCAAAGACTGGAACTGAGCCATATGGCTGCCCTTAACTAAAAAGAAATTGGAAAGTGAACACATAGATGTTTCCAGACGATATTTTAGAAATAGCAATGGTGAAGAGGGCTGGGCTGTCTTTTGAATTAGTAAATCTATAGTGTTTACCACATTTTTTTCTTAAAAGAGAAAATCCAAAAACAAAATAAAAAGAAGCACACAAAAAAACTGTCTTTTAGAGAAGGGTTGGAAAACTTTTTCTGTAATGGACCATGTAATAAACATTTTAGGCTTCAAAGCCCATATGATCTACGTGGAAGTTACTCAAGTCTGCTACTGTAGTGCAGGCATTGAAGATACATAAACCGATGGGCCTATTTCTAATAAGGCTTTGTTTACAAAGGCAAAAACAGGCTGGATTTTGCCTACAGGTTGCAATTTGCTCACACCTGCTTTAAAACAAAAATCAAACAGATCTATGTCTAACTATATATCTCTTCCAAGTCCGATACCTCTACTCAAATAGTTTGCACCATCGCTAAGAACCCTACTTCCTGTATGTTGACCGGGATTACATCATTTCATCACACTATTGCTTCAGCAGTACAGGGTAGGGATGGACTGACTAACAGGAAAAGCCAAAACAGCAAACAAACAAAAGTAAGTTCTAACATAGCAAACGTTCAGTCATAATTTTATTGTAGACATAAAGTATATTTAATTATTCATTCCAATTGTATTTATACAATAAAATTTCATGTAGGCAATTTAAGTAACTCCAATTTTTTGACATTAAGTCATCAGAGAGGTAGATGGAGGCATTTAATGTATCCCCCATAGGAAGGTTAAGATGAATCTTAAACAAACATGTCCGTTAACACAAGAAGGACTCCATCTATAAGAATTGTACACTCAAAATCTTTAGACTTGATGAAACAAATTCAGTTGCTATTTTGAAGTTCTTCATGTGACCTGATTGTTACATTTTGCCTTTAGATATTCAGAATCTCTTAACTCAAACTGCACAGCATTTTTCCCAAGTATGGTATCATCATAATAGCTGAAAATGAAAACGATTCCAAAAATAACTTCAAGTTAATTGTGCAGGTGAGAAAATATATCCACCCACATATCAACCAGTGCCAAATTGTCTGAGTAAAAAAATAAAAATCTGGAAAGAGAGCAACTAAGCCCAAATTTCAAAAATATGCTGCAATATATTTAAAGAACTACTTACTATTACAAACACCATCCTTTCAAACATTCTACAGGACAGAGTCTCCTTCACAAAAATCATATCGGAAAAGTTCCTTTTTAAAGTATACAAAGAACAAAATGATGTCTGCATGCTCTTCCATCAAAGAGATGATTTCTGGGGTTTCCATATATGGTATGCAGCATGCAGGGTTCTACTTTTTCTTACATCAACCTTCCACACTGTGACAATAACTGCTTAAATATATATTTTTAAGAGTTTAAAACTTAACGTTAAAAAGCTCTTTTGGTGATCCCATGAGACCAACTTCTGGCCAAAAAGCTAGATATAATCTCTAGTATTTCCTCTCCTTGCCACGTCCCCCCACTTGTTTCCAGAAAATCCATAATATGTAATGATTTAGAATTAATACCTCAATTCCCTAGATGTTTTAATGAATTCACTTACACTTGGGGATCTGACCAAGGCATCTGTTCATGAATAGTGGAATGATTACCAAGTCCTGATGGGGAAGGCAGGCTGCCATCTTTTCCTGAAATACATCCCAACTGAGAAATCAACTGCCTCGTGCCTGGATTTTTTTGTGTGTCATTTTTTTTTATTAAATATAAAACTCTTTTGGACACTTTCTGCCAATCCACCTCCCTTTACGCTATTATATCTGTTATTATATCTATCTATGGTAGAGAAAAAGATATGGCAAGTGCAACTTTTCTCAGATATCTACACTGAAACTTTATATGAGGAATTAGCATCTGACTCAATTAATAGCCATTGCTGCTCCAAATTTCAGAAATCATTTTTCTAATTACACTGGGCTTTACTGACACCTCCAAATCCTCCATCTGCCAAGAACCTAACATGAGATGAATCACAATCTGATCCCTGCAGTACCTTCTAGTTAGAATCGATACAGAGGGCAATATGCAGGGTCTAATTCATTGGGTTGTTCCTCACTTATCAAATATTCTGTGCATTAAAGCTCTACTGAATGTAACTTTTTCACTTTATATACTTAAAAAATAAGTTGAATCTCTTCATAAGTGGGGTATAATCTCAACAGCACATGTTTTTGTCTGCAATTGGGGAGTAATAGTGGTTGCTAGCCCAACTTCCCTCTTGAAATCCAAAAGCCAGGCAGTGCTGTTGACTTTGATATGGACACTAGGGTGTGCCAGGGACCTTGACAATCTGTGGAACTTCTGTCATTGTATATCTGGCTTGGATTAAATGTGTTGACCTGGGAGCACAAGGCTGTGATTTCCACTCTGTTTTCTAGACTGTTTCAGCACTCTCTTGCCAACAGTATTGTGCCGTTCTGCTCCCCGAGTGTGGAGGCAAGCAGCCAGTGTGTTTCCCCACAGAGAATAATTCTCCTAGCACATGCAGATCTGTGACCCTGAGTTGGGATGTTTGTTCAAAAGCTTACCTCATTTGTCCCGGGCATTCCACTGCTACTTCAAACCTCAGGATGGAAAAACACTGCTGGAAAGAGACTATAACAGTGTTCTTTAAGCATTATCTGACACTTGTTAATTTAACCGCCATCCACAGGAATATTTTGAAAACAGAATAACTCTATCACTGTATAAGTAAAGTTAAGATGACTTATCTAGGAGCTTGAAATCAATAATAGACAAGAGTGAAAGGAAAAGAATCATATTGAGTTCCTGCCACTAGTCAGTTAATTATGAAGGGAGTCTGTTTTTGACATTTATCCCCAGGTAGGTTATGCTGTGAGTCAAAATTTTCACTCTTGGCAGACCATCACTGCAACTGCCCGACTCATATAATCACAGATCACCTTGGACTACATACCACTGAGAGGATAATACCTCTCAGGCTTCCTTCCATCATCCCCACGGTGCCTAGCAGAGTGCTGTTTATAACCTGGTATTTAAGTATATATTGATGAATGAATGAAATCCAACCTCTGAATAAGTTTACACATTTCAGCCGGTTTTCCAAGAATCCACTCATATCTATAGTAACTAAATGCCAACAATGGTGGTGCCCAATTTAAGCCTTGATATTCAATCATCAACATATTTATAATGATTATAAGAAAGCATTGACATTTGATGAGAGTCTTTTTGCTAGGTGTTATAAGAATATTTTCTCCATGAATCTTTACAGCAAATTAGCAAGGTAAGTTTTATTACTATTATTTTACAAAAATTTAGCATTAAAAGAAACAACTTCTTGAATAGGGGAATTGGAGGACTGGACCCTAGATGCTCAAACCATAACATCCTGCTCAATCTACACCATTTTCCCTGTCAAAGCACAGGGCTTTTTAGGGGTGCCAAACCTTTTTTTCCTTTTTCTGCTACACATTAGAAGAAGAGGAATTGTCTTGGGCCACACATTAAAAACACAAACAGTCATGAAAGCTGATGAGCAAGTATAAGGTCCGTGTATAATTTTCATAATATCTGACACCACAGATGAGCAAAACAATAATCAAATAATCTGCATATGGCCCACAGGCAGCACGTTGGACACCCCTGAGTATTTCCAGGGAATTCTGGTTGAATCATTCCCCTGATGCCTAAATTGTGTTATCACATATGTTAGCCACTAACACGTGACTATTAAAATTAATTGAAATTAAATAACATTAAAAAGTCAGTTTCTCGGTCTCCTTAACCATATATTTCAAGTGCTCAATAACCACCTGTGGGCAGTGGCTTCATTGTTGGACAGCACAGATCTAGGACGTTTCCATCAACATAGGAAGCACGATTGGATAACATTTGCCTTGAGGAAAAAACATTCTTATTTTCGATGACCCTTGTTAGAACTTCTGAACATCTGAGCTGTACTACCTGTGGATGACAGAGAGAAAATAATTTACCATCAGCTTGTTCTTTATTCTGACAGAAAATGGTATGCATTGCGTTTGACCTATTGATTAAAATGTTGTGTTTTTTGTTTATAGACGTTGCTGGCCCTTGCTAGTCAGAAGTACAAATGGTTCTACTTGCCAGTGACAATGGAAATGGATTTACAATAATTTATGCCTCGAGCCCTTTTTGTCTCCCCTTACTTTCAAAGATGCAATTTGAGAGTGAACTGACTGGTTTTATTTCCAGGGAGCAAAACTATTTAATCCTCTTGAAGATCAAAATCAAGGTATGTCAAGTACAGTGCTGGCCTCAAGTCATCAGACTGACCTGTATTTATCTTTCTGATTCCAAGGAGGGAAGAACAAAGGATTGTACATTATAACAAATGTATAGAATCATGTATAGGCTTTGATGCTTTCATACCATTTGGTTTTCTTTTTCAGGAAGCTTTAAAAGGGGCACTGGCCACCTTTGGATCATTTTCATTTCCCATTAGGAAAAAAAAATCCCGATATAATTCATTAAACTGTTTCATCATGCATATTACACTCCAATTTCTATTTTTTTTTTAACTGAAAGGATTGATTAAATCAGCAGGTAGCAACAGAATCGTGTTAAAGACTCAGTATGATGGAGGCAGATTATTTTTTCCTAATATATTTTTTGTTCTTGGCTAATTTTTTTTTTAATCTCTTGCTTTCTGAACCTGTATCTGGCAGTTCTCAAACAGTACCTCTTTAACTTTAACCAATGGTTTAATGGATCCTTTTACTCCCTACCAAGGACGTCTAGAGTAAAAAAATTCAGAATGCCTCAAGTTCCTTTGCATAATACAAATTGACAGGTAAGGCTGGGGCATGAGGAACAGGTTGTTAGAGGAAAAGAACTGGAAGCACAAAGAATGCCTCGCTGCAATACTGTGAGGCAGATTTTATAGGCTCCTTGTAACTTGTAGCAAAGTTAAAATAATAATGCTTTAGTAATAATAATACCTTACTTAGCTAGAGTGCTTTTCATCTACAGTTAGCCTAAGGCTTTTTACATACTATCTTTAGATACTGCGTCAACTTCCACTGAAATCCATCTAGCTTTGCAGGGTAACCAATAATCCTCTCTCTGCCAGCAATATTGCACAACAGTTTTCAGGAGGGAAAATGAAGAATAATTTCTCCTGTTGAAACTGCAGGAGGAATTTCTGAGTGGGAAGAATATAATTTCTAAGTTAGAATTGGCACTGACACTAGGACTTAACACCCCAATTCATACAGAAAGTGGGCGTGGAAACTTCAAAGAGCCCAAGGGGTCACGGCCAGAGTTTTAGTCTTCAAATAACTAATTACAGCATTTATGAAAATGAAAGCTATTTCCTAATAGGACTTCTTGCTCTTACCTCTTAGACTTAAGAGGACTATGTGTTGTTGGGGAAGTTTTTTTTTTCTTTTTTTCTTTTCCTTCTTTTAAGGGAAAATAATTATAAAAATATATTGACGCTTTTAACCACAAAGAATGGTCGACAAACATACAAATGTATATTCAGGCCTGCTGGGCACTAGTGAAGCGATGTCTTTTTATACATAATTATTTTGCAAAGTTAATGATTTTCAAAGAATGGCAATAATTAAAGTAAAAAAGGGGGAAAGGAAAAACTGTTTTAACACATAACAGTGATTTATGTTTTGGATTCTCTATGTCTAATTTCCTAGAGTAAGAATTTATTATATAAAAAGAAGTTACCTATGAGACCATAAGCACGGGAAAGAAGGAGAAGGGGATGAATGAAATCTGAAAAGACAAGAAGGAACCATTTTCATTAATCAGAAGTAAAGAAAGCAACCTTTATCTTCCAAACTAGAGAATGGCTGGAATACTCTTTTCTCTCAAATTTTCTCTCAGATTAACCCTTCTCTAAAAGGCCTCCAACATGTATGCAGTCCAGTTCAAGAGCTGTGTATATGAACAGTTGAAACACTTGTTGTGAAAAATTTTAAGATTGGTCCAATTAAAGATTAAGTATAAAAATGACATAAAACCTTATAACCAAGCATCTCAACATTTCAATCTACTTTTGACCTATGGCATAGTAATCTTTATAGTACAAAAGTCAATTCTCAAACTCCCATTTTTAATTAAATTACCATGTAAGTATCAGCTCATTAGTATACAGAATTGCCATTCCCATGAACAAATTTTCTGATATAATTTTTTAAGGGGGTCACCAAAGGAGATCCATGATCCATTAATTTTCCTAGTTCATTGTACTAAATTATTCTGGTTTTCATTCATTCGTCAACTTAGTATTCAACAAACATTTACTAAATGCCAATAACACCCTCCAACTGTGATAACCAAAAAATTTTTGGCACAATTGTTTCCATTGAGAGCCACTGATGTAACCTGAGCACTTAAGAGATCAATGTCATTGAGTGAATGAAGGGGATGTGGAATTATGAATGAACATCTCAAAAGAAAATATTAACAATTAAGAGATGATATATAAAAGAGAAAGGAAAGAGAGGAGAAATATCTGCATTAAAATGAAACCATAGGTAAGTCTTCTTTTTTACCTCTCTATCCTTTTTCAGGCATATACTAAAGCAAATAAGAAAATGAACCCTTATGTACCTTTCATTGAGATTGAAGATCATTTACATCTCCTTTGTTTCAAGTATCACTTTTAAAAAGACAAATCCCAAGTATTATAATATTTTATCCCTAAATGCTCACTATCCACTAGTAGATAGTTTGATTATTTGTAATTTTTGCCATCCCATATAATGGCATAGTAAATAACCTAATGCATACATTTCATACGTGTACCAATATACCTACGTTTAGATTCTTAGAAATGAGATTCATAGATTATAAGTAAATGCATACATAATTTTGTTAGCTTTTGCTAGTTCCCTTTATAGGGATTGGACCAGCGTTGTATGATGCTTTTCTCTGAATCAGTAGTTATTGATTAGTTGTATTGCAGCTTATCTTGCTTTGTTTTGTTTTGTATCGCATAGTTAAAAGTGTGATTGTTTTAAATGTGCATGTGTATATGTACATACAATAGTTTGAATCTGTTAATGGGAAACACTCAAAAAAGAGGGAGGAGGACAGAATAGCATGATTACGTCAGAAACAAATGGAAGAGTAGAGGCAGGAAGAAATTAGAAGTAGTGTTCTCTCTCTTTTTTCTTTTCAGTTTTTGGCCAGGGCTGGGTTTGAACCCACCACCTCCAGCATATGGGGCTGGTGCCCTACTCCTTTGAGCCACAGGCACTGCCCATGTTCTCTCTTTCTTTAAGGTCAGGTTAATGTGAGGGTACAAACAACCAGGCCACAATGTTTGTTTCTATTAGGTGGAGTCCCTTTTGTAGCTCTGTCCTATGCCCAAGAGGTGCGCCACAACCCCCACATTACATTTCATTCCCTCTACCCCTAACTTGAATTGAATTGAATTTTTCCCTTATGTGAGGATGCACTAAATTATCTACTGGTTTCATACTAGTATTGAGTACACTGGATACTAGCTTTTCCATTCCTGTGATACTTTACTGAGAAGAATATTCTTCAACTCCATTAAGGTTAATACAAAGCTATAAATTTTGTTTTTTAATGACTGAATAGTATTCCATGGTATACATATATCACAGTTAGCTAATCCATTATGGGTTGGTGGGCATGTAGGTTGTTTACACATCTTGGTGATTGTAAATTGAGCTACCACAAATGTCCTTACGATAAAATGTTTTTTTTTTCTTCTGGGTAGATGCCTGGTAATAGGACTGCAGGATCATTTGGGAGGTCTAATTTGAATTCTTTGAGGGGTCTCCATACTTATCTCTAAAAAGGTTGTATTAGCTTATAGTCCCACCGACAGTGTAAAACTTTTCCCTTCTCTACACATCCAGGAGAACTATTGTTCTCCTAAAACCTGAATCTTATGGTAGGAATAATTTCTAAAGAGAATTTGACCACACACATCAGAAGCTTTCAAAGCATTTGTATACTTATTTCATTCTTGTACCCTATACTTTGAAAACTTTTCTAAGAAAACAGACTGAAATATGGATTATTTCATATAAGGTGTTTTTTTTTTTTTTTGTAAGACAGAATTTATTCACAGAAAAGAAAGAAAAGAATACAGAAAACATTAAGGCATCTGTTAGAGGGAGAAAATTCTAGTGGGGAGAGAGAAGCTCTCTCCGTTTCTCTCCCAGTCTTTCCC
>CAUYON010009265.1:0-10699 GCA_963573935.1 Arctocebus calabarensis
TGCTGGTTATTGTCAAAAGTTTTTTTCTGCATCAATTGAGAGAATCATATGGTCTTTATTTTTTAATTTGTTTATGTGCTGGATTACATTTATGGATTTACGTATATTGAACCAGCCTTGAGACTCTGAGATAAATCTCACTTGGTCATGGTCTATAATTTGTTTGATGTGCTGTTGGATTCTGTTTGTTAGTATCTTGTTAAATATTTTTGTATCAATATTCATTAGTGATATTGGTCTATAGTTTTCTTTTCTTATTGGGTCTCTCCCTGGTTTAGGTATCAAGGTGATGTTTGCTTCATAGAGAGTGTTGGGTAGTATTCCTTCTTTTTCTATGTTTTGGTAATATAGGTACTAGTTCTTTTTTAAAGGTTTGGTAGAATTCTGATGTGAAGTCATCTGGTCCTGGGCTTTCCTTTTTAGGGAGTTTTTGTATAGTTGATGCTATTTCAGAACTAGATATAGACCTGTTTAACATTTCCACTACGTTCTGGCTAGGTATTTGTCAGTGGTGTGTGTCCAAATATTGGTCAATTTCCTTCGGATTTTCATATTTCTGAGAGTAAAGTTTCCTGTAGTATTCATTCAGGATGTTTTGAATTTCTGAGAGGTCTATTGTTATTTTGCCTTTACCATTTTGGATTGATGAAATTAGAGATTTTACTCTTTTTATTCTAATGAGATTAGCTAAAGGTTTATCTACTTTATTTACCTTTCAAAAAACCAACTTTTAAATTTGTTGTTCTGTTGTATAATTCTTTTGTTTTCAATTTCATTTAATTCTGCTCTAATTTTGGTTATTTCTTTTCTTCTGCTGGGTTTGGGGTTGGAATGTTCTTCCTTCTCAAGTTGCTCAAGATGTCCCATTAAGTTGTTAACTTCCTCTCTTTCCATTTTATTGAGGAAGGCTTGCAGTGCTATAAATTTCCCTCTTAGGATTGCCTTTGCAGTATCCCAGAGGTTCTGATAATTCGTGTCCTCATTGTCATTTCATTCCAAAAATTTGGTAATTTCCTTCTTAATTTTGTCTATGACCCATCTGTCATTCAGTAGAAGGTTATTTAGCTTTTATGTTTTTGTCTGAGTATGCAGATTTCTGTTGTTATTAAGTTCAACTTTTATTCCATGATGGTTGAAGATGCAAGGAATAATTTCTATTCTTTTTAATTTGTTGAGGTTAGACTTGTGACCTAAGATGTGATCAATTTTGGAGGGTATTCCATGGACTGATGAGAAGAACGTGTATTCAATTTTATTAGGATGAAATGTTCTGTAGATGTCTGTTAAATCCAGATGTTGAATGGTTAAGTTTACATCTAAAATTTCTTTACTTAGCTTCTTTTTGGAGGATCTATCCAATACTGCTAAAGGAGTATTAAAATCTCCAACTACTATGGACCTGGAGGAAATCAAGTTACTCATGTCTACTAGAGTTTTTCTTATAAATTGAGGTGCATTCTGGTTGGGTGCGTAAATATTAATAATTGAAATCTCATCATATTGAGTAGTACCTTTAACAAGTATGAAATGTCCATCTTTATTCTTCCTTACTTTGGTTGGTTTAAAGCCTATTGTATCTGCGAATAAGATTGCAACACCTGCTTTTTTCTGTTTTCCATTTGCCTGGAATATAGATGACCATCCCTTCACCTTTAATCTAAATTTTTCTTTTAAGGTAAGATGAGATTCTTGTATTCCACAGATATCTGGCCTGAGTTTTTGTATCCAATTAGCCAAACTATGCCTCTTTAGAGGACAATTTAAACCATTCACATTGATTGAAAATAATGATAAATCTTTAGAAAGTGCAGTGGACATTTTTAATCCTTTCATCACTGTGGGATTTGAAATTTGGTAAAAAGTTTCTGAGTGAGTTTACTTTTGTGGTGGAGGACTATGTTGGTCCTAAAGGAGGATAGGTCTGAGAATATCCAGGAGAGCTGGTTTAGTCATAGCAAATTTCTTCAACATGTGGATATCATTAAGTATTTAATTTCTCCATCATAAATGAAACTCAGTTTAGCTGGGTACAGGATCCTGGTTTGAATGATTCTTTGTTTTAGGAGACTAAAATTCGGTGACCATTCTCTTCTAGCTTGAAAGATTTGATCAGAGAAATCTGCAGTTATTATAATATTCTTCCCCTTGTAGGTAATGGATTTCTTATGTCTAGCTGTTTTCAGAATTTTCTCCATATTAACTTTAGTGAAGTTAATTATGATGTGCCTGGGGGATGTCTTATTCAGGTTGAGTTGTGCTGGGGTTCTGAAACTGTCTTCTATCTGAATTTCAGAATCTCTTTGCATGTCTGGAAAGTTCTCTTTCATAATCTCATAAAGAAGAGACCCTGTGCCTTGTGATGCCACTTCATCGTTTTTAGGTATCCCTGTAAGGCGAATATTGGTTTTCTTCGAGTTATCCCAGAGCTGTCTGAAAGAATGATTCATTTTTGCCTTCCATTTCTCTTCCTCTTTGTAGGTTTGGCAGTGTTCAAAAGCTTTGTCTTCAATGTCAGAAATCCTGTCATCTGCTTGCTCCATTCTGTTGCTGAGGGATACTACTGCATTTCTCATATCTTTGAGGGCTGCAACTTCTTGTCTCAATGTGTCAAAATCTTTGGTCATTTGGTCTTTGAAATCGTTCATTTCTTGAAACATCTTTTGGGTCATCTTTTGGATTGCTGCTTGAAATTCTAATTCCATCTTTTCCTCCACTGCATTGATTTTAGTTGCTATCCAGACTCTGAATTCAACTTCTGACATCTCAGCCATTTGCTTATGC
The DNA here is from genome assembly GCA_963573935.1 of Arctocebus calabarensis. Classification (NCBI taxonomy): domain Eukaryota; kingdom Metazoa; phylum Chordata; class Mammalia; order Primates; family Lorisidae; genus Arctocebus; species Arctocebus calabarensis. The sequence continues at coordinate 2,782 of CAUYON010009265.1, forward strand.
AAGGGATCTTGTGTTGTATCTACTTTGTCACTCCTTGGGGGAGTTGATCTACTCTGATTATTCATATTGCCAGAGTTTTTCTGTTGATTCCGCCTCATGATTATTTTTCACTGTTGCCTATGACCATCCTCAGAGTTGGGGAGGTGTCTCTCCCAGATCAGATCCCGGCAGGATCATTCTCTTGTTGCTGGATCTTTGTAGGGAGTGACCCTGTGTAGCTCCTCTGGGACTGCTCTAGCCAGAGAGTTCTGGCTGTGGGAGCAGCCCCGGAGTGTGGTACTCCCGGATCAAGCAACAGGGTGTGGGATGGTGCACATGGTTCTAAGAGTCCCCAACCTGGTGGCCTTTGCAAAGGGAGCCCGTGTCTCCAGCAATCTCTGGCTGGGACAAGGGTTCCAGAGGGAGGGCACGGGTTGCTCCCCTCCTGAGTCCCTGGCCAGACAGGTGGGCCAGTGCGGTGGCAGAGAGGGTAGAGGAGGATGTGGGTTGTTTGTCTCCTGGGGTTTCTGGACCAGGCAGACAGGCAGAGGCCTGGAAGGTTCCTGGCAGGGTCCCTTGTTGGTGTCAGCAGCAGGCGGAAGACTGGCGGGGATCCCAGTGGAAGTCCCAGCGGAGTTCCTGGCCACTGCAAGTGGTGGGCCAAGGCCTAGCGGAGCACAGATCAGACCATGCAGTAGTCCTGGCTAAGTTACTGGCCACTGCTGGCGGCGGGCCAAGGCGAGCACCAATCGGTTGCAGGGGAGTCCCCTCAGAGTTCCTGGCTGCTATTGCTGTCGAGCCAAGGCCTAGCTCAGTTTCTGGCACTGTAGCGCCCAATGCATCGCCAATCAGGGCCACACAGGAGTCCCTGCGGAGTTACTGGCTGCTGCTGGCGGCAAGTTAAGGCAAGCACCAATTGGGGTCATGTGGGAGATCCGGCATAGTTCCTGGGTGCTGCTGGCTGTGGGCCAAGGTGAGTGCCAATTGGGCCACATGGGAGTTCCAGCAGGTTTTCTGGCCACTGCTGATGGCAGGCCAAGGCCCGATGGTGCCCCATTGGGGGCTGCAGTTGTCCCCCTGATGTTCCTGGCTGCTCCAGGCAACGGGCTGAGGCCTGTGGGGCATGGATTGGAGCCATGCATGAGTCCCTGCAGAGTCCCTGGCGGGTGGGTGATAGGCTTGGCGGTGGGCCAGAGTGGAGCCCCGTGGTTCTGGGTGGAGTTCCTGGCCTGGGGGCTGGCAGGGGCTTTCTGCGGCCCCGGGGTCTCTTATCTGGCAGGCTACCTGGTCCAACAGACAAGGATGGTGGTCACTGCTTACGTCCTCCTCCCTCAGTTGCAGCAGAAGTCAGGCTTCTAGTGCATCATGATGGTAAGGGGGGAAGGGTGTCCTGGAAGTTCAGAATGGCAGAAAACTATAATTCAGGTATTCTGTCTGAAGCTTGGTTTTTTGGAGTTGCAGCTTGTTTCAGCAGAGGTGACTTGCAGTTATCACTTCTCTCTCTCAGCTGGGCTACCAGTCTTCAGCTCAATTGGGTGGTTTCTGGAGGTTATCTTTCCTCTTGGAGAGGAGCCTCTGTTGGAAGCTGCTTCCAGTTGGCCATCTTGCCCCTCCTGACTTGATTGGTTTTATTGGAGAAGTCTGTTTGAATCCTCTGCCTACCACCAAGTCTCTCGTGGTTGAAAAGTGGATTAGGTATTACACATCTGTCATATGACATCTACTCCCTCATATCCTATTTAATGAAACTTCCTCAAACATGATTCTTGAGGTTATTCTCTTTTCTTGTGTATTCTTCAATGCTTAAGTCATCCATAAATATGCCCTCATCTATACCAATGACTCTTAAGGCATTATCTCTAGTAAAATTACTTAAGTCTATTTTACCTAGATGTTCCCGCATCTCCCACTGCAAACTTGTCAGAGTGTCTGAGATCTTAATCTTGATTTTGACTGAGTAAACATCAGAGTTCAATTTTTAGTAGTTATCCTGGTATATCATATTTTTAATCCACTTTTCTGAAGAATATTCACAGTAACTATGATTTTCTATTTGCTATATTTTCTACGTATTTCTCTTTTACTACTTAAATTTTAAGGGAACTAGGTAATTGACTGATGAATCTAACCAAAAAATTCACTTTTTGCTTTTCCCTGTCTCCCCAGTAGAGATTAAAATTTTAAAAGGTAATGTGTATATAGGTACATGCCACTAGTTTGAAATAAAATTTAAATGGCAAAAATCTTAAATGAATTCCAATTTTGTGAATAAATTTCCAAATGGGAAAATCTAAACATGTTACTACCATTTCATGCTCTACACAAAAATTTCCTCTAAATTGCAACAAAGAATAAAGTCCCTGAACTAGCAACCCAGCTCTGTGCAATCAACTCATACTTCTTCTCTAACTTCATCTGGATCCTTCCTGTTTCTCTCTTTGGTTGTCAGAGACATTCACCATTTTGGGCTTTTGTTTCTCCAGTGATCTGGGTTCCCTGGTAATATGGGTCCTCCAGTTCTGAATATCCTGGGGAAGGTGAATGTAGAGAGCGAGCACCTTGTTAGACAGGAAGAGTCCTGAGCTCCAGCCCAGAACTACTGAAAAGGGATCTGTGTCTTCAAAAGGTCTCCAAGACCTTCATAGGCATTGAAGTTTGGAAAGGATAGATCTAGTCTGCCTCCTCACCAAAGCCCTTTGTCTTTTACTTCCTTTACTCCTTCCTCCCTCTTACTTTGCCTAGAAAGATTTAAGCTTAATGTTGGGGAGCTAGGTATTTGTCTAGGATGTGAGCTGTAGTTTTCATGGGGAGGACCGCTTTCCTTGGGGTTGCCTTCCGAAGAGAACGTAGACCTTTGGTTTCATTGACATCATGTTTCCATTAGCTCAGATAAGACCATACAAATTAAAGTACTTAGAGCAACAAATTTTGTATATAAACTGCAATGTACCAAAACATGTCAAAGGTGTCATCTGTGGTGGAAAAGAGTGGGATAAAGTATGCTTTCAGTAGTTAAAACTACAATGGTTTATAGTGACTTGGGGTTTATTATTCCCCAAACTATAATAAATCTGGGAAAATTTGAACTTCTCAGGCACGCACAATTCTACAATGCCCCATAGAGCCACTACTTTGTCCTGAAGGGAATCCTCATGCTCTCTGAGACCAATTTAAGTTTGTACAGTTTAAACAAATTGACAGAGTTAAACATTTGGTTGAATCTTATTTTTGAGACAAACTTATATACACAATTCCTTAACTTGGGAAAGGAAGCTTCTGAAATGAATCAGTGTGAAAGAGTTGCTACCTATGTTCTTGCCATTACTGCACTATAATTGAATGTATTTATAGTTTAGCAAGGCATACATTATTAAAGGATTTCCACAATTTCATTGAAGATATGAGTAAGAGAGGTGATTTCTATAATATTTATTATTCTTTAAGTAGAAAGCTAAAACTTTAATTTATAATAATTTAAGTTTGAGGTTATAAGAAGTCTAAACAGTAGGTGGAAATGACAACTAGTAGTGAATTATCTGTGTTCCTTATTTTTAAATTGAAGTCTGGAAGAGCATAATGACTGTAAGAATGACTTGTTCCTTCAATGATGTTTTGTTATCCTGTTAATTTAACCACAATGGCTTTACAAGTATGTTTGGATGAGTCAGAGCATTAATTTAAAACTGTCTAAAGATTGAATGACAATGATTATTACATATTTTTTGTTTATTCTATCAATAATAAAAAGACCCACTCTAATTAAATATATATTGTTATTAAAACTGGTAAGATAACACTTATATAGTTAGTTCACCTATCCTTCAACTCACTTCTGAAAATAATTTAATTGGCTATTTTATATATACATTTAAAAGGTACCCATACACAAACAGAATTTAACATTTTCAATTACTTTGTTATATCAAATTGCCTGAAAGCAAGCCCATTCCAAATTAAACACATCTAACAATTTGAATTATTGGTGTTTGCCATTTATACAGCCATTTTTAGGTTGTGGTCCTGGGTCAATATTATTCTGCTAAAAAAAATTGTTGGAGAAGAAAACTCTGTTGCATAAAGCCAGCAGAGTTCCTGGAGTAACTCACTAACAATCATTCAAATAAAAAAGATAAAGCAACTTTTAAATATGAAAGACTTTTAGACCTTGCTAGTGTATGAACAATACCACATTTTAAAGTAAGTTCAAAGCTCAGATTTCTTTTTTTATATGAAAATTGCATAAGAAACTAAAATTTAATTTTGAGTAACAGTAGATTCCCAGAATTCATGTCTCTTAATAAAATCTGGGATTAAGACACATATTTACCCCCAAGCCTCTGAGCCTTACTTCTTATTCTTTTTTGCCTTTTCTCTGATTCCACCTCTCTCCCTCTTTGGCATGTCCTTCCTATCCTTACTCCTACGACATTCTTGTTCCCTGCCTATTTCTTTTCTTCTCATTTCACCACCCAGATTTCCTTTCCACTTTTTCTGTCCTCTTTTTTTCTCTCCCTGCCCTACTGTCTTCTCCTGACTTCTGAAGACTTTTTATGAAAACCTCTTAACAGAAAACATAGTTTATATTTGTCTATAAGAGGAAGACAAATGCTAACTTCACTCCATATTACTGGGAGTGTTCTATTTCATTCCCCTCACTCTTGTGCCACTTGTTTCCCATTCATTTCTTGTTACTCTCTGACACAAATGGAAACTCCTGTCACTAAAGCCACTAAAAGTCTCTTATTTCCACACTCAGTGATCTCTGTTCATTCCTTGTCCTTCTGGAGTATTTATTTTGGCATTTGGACATACACTTAACTTCGTCCTCTTTGAGTATCTTCCCTGTTTTTACATCTGTGGCACTCATCCTCCTACGTTTCCTCCTGCTTCCCTGATCATTCTACTCATTACCTTTCTCTATTCTCTCCCTTGTCTCCCTTTTGTTGGAGCCAGCTCTCTCTTTTGCTATGTGTTTATTGAATTGATGTTGTCTATAACCTAGAAACACTGGGTAAGATGGAGGAATCAGCTGTAAAAGTGGGCAGGAACAGCATGAAGTAAGGCCACCAGTCAACAGCCAAAATCCTGTCCCAACCCAGATTAATGAAAGCTGCTGTTTCTGCTGTTGACCTCTCCAGCACCACATCTCACACTGTCAGTTCTAGTGTTTCCCACTCTCCAAGTTGAAATTCTGTGGGGGGGGATTTCACTGGGCAAACTTCGATCAAGTCTCCTCACTCTAGTTGCAAGATGGATGAATCGCTCTAGAGTGAGTGGTATTTGCTGCTGGCCACCAAGTTTCATTTGGTAGAAAAGGGAACCAGGGTTTGGCTATCCAATAAATGGCATGTTTAACATGACTTTTTTCTTTTCTGTTCCTCTTTTACTTTTGGCTCACTTTCTTCAATGCACAGGGCACCCATAACTATGTCTTCATCTACCCCAATGACTCCTATGTCATTATTATTTTTTATTAAGCTCTAGTTGAGTCATACTCCTATGTATATCTCTTAGATGGTCAGAAGATGTTCCTTCCACATATCTGCCAGTGTTCTTAACCTCATTTTGAATCACCAAGTGGGTCTTCTTTCTTTCTTTGACCGTCTTCTTCGTGTGTAAAATGTCATGAGATCCTACTGACTCATCTTTCTGAATTATTTTGGACATATTCCTTTGTCCTCATTATTTACTATGTCTCATCAGACATGTCTAGGCACTTCACATCATCCAAAATACCTGAATAACATTTTGAAAATACATATTCCTAGACTTTATTCTCAAACTGCTGAATTGATGGTTACAGGAAATCTTCATTTTGTATATTTTGGTAATAAACTCAAACAGCTATGATATGTAATCTGGATTGAGATCCCTGAAGAATACAAATTGCTTCCTGATCAGTATCCCTGACTCAAATTTCTCTTTTTCACACCTGATTTTCTGTCAGACCAATTATTTAATTTAAAAGAAATCTTAAATGCCACTTTCCATCTTTCTATAAAAGATTTTAGTTTAAGACTATTGCCTGAAGAATAAAGTCCAAGGTATTTCACAAGTCCTTGAAGTCATTTTTATTGTTGGCCTTAAAAAAGATCTTTTCCATTGACCCTAGATCCAAGTGTCATAAGCAGGATTTTGTTCAGGACACTCACTAGTGTCCACATAAACATAGCATGTACTTGGAATTTGTCTACTTTTTTTTCTTAAATCTGTTTAATCATGTACATTCTATGGACTAAAATAATTTAATTTTTCCATTCCTTCATTTCCCCTGCAAATATTCTATTCTACAATAGTACATAAATGAAAGAAAGCATGCAGATAAGTATATGGGTTTATTTCAACTCCCTTATTCCTGTATTCACATTTTGAGTCTTTAGTGAATGTTCTTTTACATTTATTCCATTTCAGGGACATGCAATGAGGAGATGGAAAAGGACAATACAACACTGCAGACACAGTTTATTCTCACAGGACTTGCATATCAATCAGAGTGGAAAATCCCCTTGTTCCTGGCATTCTTGGTGACATACTTCATTATCATCATGGGGAACCTAGGTCTGATTGCTGTCATCTGGAATGACCCTCACCTTCACATCCTGATGTACTTATTCCTTGGGAGTTTAGCCTTTGTGGATCCTTCGTTATCATCCATAGCGACCCTGAAGATGCTGATCAATTTCGTAGCCAAATATCAGGTGATCTCTCTGAGTGCATGATACAAGTTTATTCTTTTGGAGTTAGAGCAACCACAGAATGTTTCCTCTTGGCAGCAATGGTGTATGATTGCTATGTAGCCATATGCAAACCTTTACTCTACCCGGTGATCATGACAAATAGACTTTGCATCTGGCTGTTAGTCTTGTCTTTTGTAGGTGGTTTTCTTCATCCCTTAATTCATGAAGCATTATTGTTCAGATTAACCTTCTTTCATTACGATATAATACATCACTTTTACTGTGATATTATTCCATTGTTTATGGCTTCCAGTATTAATCTATCTATTAATTTTCTAATGCTTTTTATTTTATCTGGTTCAATACAAGTATTCACCATTATGGCTGTTCTTGTCTCTTATACATTTGTTCTCTTTACAATCTTAAAAAGGAAGTCTGTTGAAGGCATAAGGAAAGCTTTCTCCACCTGTGGAGCTCATCTCCTATCTGTGTCTTTGTACTATGGTCCTCTCCTCTTCATGTATGTGTGCCCTCAATCACCACAAGCTGCTGATCAAGATATGATGGAGTCTGTGTTTTACACTGTCATAATTCCCTTGTTAAATCCAATTATCTATAGTCTGAGAAATAAGCAAGTCATAGATTCATTGAAAAAATTATTAAAGTTAAATGTTTAGGTCTAATACTAGCATGTATGCTTTTTTTCATTAAAAGTCACAAAATCACACAGGTTTGATGTGGGCATGTATTATTAGAACAATTTTTTTGCAATCACTATTGTTCTAACTTCTTTTTTTAATAATTTTATTGAATCATAATTCTGTACATTGGTGCAATCATAGGGCATGATTCATATACATTCAGAAATGTTTTGATCGTACTGTTACAGATAGCCTTCATGGCATTTCTTGATCACTATATAAAGACATTGATACTCTACATTTAATAAGTTTCCCCAGTACTCTGCTAAGATGCACCGTAGGTGTGATCCCACCAATTGCCCTCCCTCCACCCATACTCCCCCCTCCCCTGCCCTCCCTTTCCCCTTTCCCTGTATTCCTATGCTATAATTGGGTTTTAGCCTTCATGTGAAAGCTATAAATTAGCTTCATATTAGGGCTGAGTACATTGGATAGTTTTTCTTCCATTCTTGAGATACTTTGCTAAGAAGAACATGTTTCAGCTCCATCCATGTAAACACAAAAGAGGTAAAGTCTCCATCTTTCTTTAAGGCTGCATAGTATTCCATGGTATACATGTAC
>CAUYON010009266.1:0-14180 GCA_963573935.1 Arctocebus calabarensis
TAACTTTAGTGAACTTAATTATAATGTGCCTCGGGGATGTCTTATTCGGGTTGAGTCGTGCTGGGGTTCTGAAACTGTCTGCTATCTGAATTTCAGAATCTCTTGGCATGTCTGGAAAATTCTCTTTCATAATCTCATAAAGAAGAGACTCTGGGCCCTGTGACACCACTTCGTTGTTTTCAGGTATCCCTATGAGATGAATATTGGTTTTCTTTGAGTTATCCAAAAGCTGTCTGAGAGAATGATCCATTTTTGCCATCCATTTCTCTAGCTCTTTGTAGGTTTGGGAGTGTTCAAAAGCTTTGTCTTCCATGTCAGAAATCCTTTCTTCTGCTAGCTCCATTCTGTTACTGAGGGATTCTACTGTATTTCTCAGATATTTGAGGGCTGCAACTTCTTGTCTCAATGTGTCAAAATCTTTGCTCATTTGGTCTTTGAATTCCTTGACTTCTTGAGACAATTTTTGAAATTCTCCCAGAATTTCTAATTCCAATTTTTCCTCTATTTTATTGATCTTGTTTGCAATCCAAATTCTGAATTCAATTTCTGACATCTAAGCCATCTGTTTATGCAAAGTATTGTCATTTGTGTCTGCCAAATTATTCCTGGGGGGGGGTTGATCTACTCTGGTTGTTCATGTTTCCAGAGCTTTTCTGCTGATTCCGCCCCATATTTATTTTGTACCATTTGGCTGGTTGAGTAGGTAAGGATAAGTTGGGTTGGGGGTTCTAGGAGTAGTGATTGACCAGTCCTTCCTTTGTCTATAAGCTGGAACTGGTGTTTGTACCTTTCCCCCTAGAGTTTTGCCTACCCGTGCTTTGCTACTGCCTGCGCAACTGGGGGCCTTCTTGATGTGGTGGTGTTAAGTGGCTCTGTCTTATTTTCAGCTGGTCTTTGTCTTACCCTAGAGAATTGGTTACTCTGTGTTGGATTCTGAGCTGTGGAGGAAAACCAGCAGTTAGGTCACCACACCTGCCACAACAATTCCACAACAATTGGAAAGGAAAATCAAACCTTCCCACTACCACACACCCAGTGTACAGCATTGGAAAGTCCTCGGGTGATTGGCCCAGTTGAAGAGGTACCAATCAATTGTTCCAGCCAGTACCAACCTCAAATCAAAGAGTTGAAAAGTCTCTGGCGACTAGACAGCAGAAGTCTGCTGGCAGCTTTAGTATAACTCGCTCCAGGGTTCTGTGTGCTCAGGAGGGCCCCCCAGCCAGTAAATTAGCCTGGGAAGGTTGATGCCTCTTTCCTCGCCTTGCCCCTCTATCACACCCAGTCTCTGGTAACCCTGCAGGGCTGTGGTCCAATTCCCTCCAATGAACAGATGCTCTAGATGTTTGCGCCTGCCTAGGTCACACGGGGCTCTGTGGCTCCTCAGCCAGTTCACCAGTTATGTAGGTGTTAGCAGTGGGGGGAGGTGAGGCCTGACAACCTGGGTACTTGATAGGGGCTGGGGTGATTCACTCAGCTCCAGCCCTGTCCCTCATTGATGTAAAGTAGATGAAAAAGCTTATAGAACAGAACAAGTTCACAGAATTTCTGCCCTGTGGAAGAGACCCTGGGCTGCTAATAGTCCTGACTCAGTCTGTGAGCTTCAGCCCTTTGTCTCAGCTGTCATCCCCTGAGGGCCAGATGTGGACAAAATTTAGCAAAGCTTTCTCAGAGCTGGGCTTGGTGCCTCAGGGGACCGCCTCCCCACTTAGGCTGGGCACCTCTTGGCTTACTCTCCTCTCATCGCTCCAGAGCCGGGAAAACAGCACAGCCCAGGGACAGCCTGCGCCCTGTCCACAACCCTCAAGAAAGTGTCCAAGAATCTGGACTCCATGGGGGAGAGACCTCCAGACCTCAGGGTGAGAGTGGAGGGGAGTGTTGGGAGTTCCAACCTGTAAGTAGAGAATATATACAGTTTTATACAGCTTTATGCCTGGCAAGAGAGTGCCGTGGCACAGGGGAAGGAGGTCCAGTTTTTAGAGGGTCTCTCTTGTGGGGTAGAGTGGGAGGACATCTGAACTCTGCTCGCTTGTTTGTATGGAGGTATGGAGTACACTGCGACCTGTTCTCTTGGGGGAGGGGACTTCCGTCTGTTAGGTGATGTGCTCTGTACCTTTTATTTGTATCCTTGGGGTCGCAGGTTTCTCCAGCAGTGTTGATGTGCATTCCTTGACCTTGTCTCTTGGCTCAGCTCCTAATCATTGGCTTTCTCGCTAAATTTCTGTCCTTTAACTCTCCTTCTGGATGGGAGTGTCTGCAGAAAGCTGTCTACAGACCCCCATCTTGGCTCCTCCCCCAATTTTTTTTTATTGTAATTGTCATTGTTGTTTAGAAGGCCTGGCCTGGGTTCCAACCTACAAGCCCTGGTATATGTGGCTGGTGCTCTAGCCACTGATCTATTGGTGCTGAGCCAATCCTACCCTTCTAAACAGAATAATAGCCAAACTAGAATCTTGTATCCTGAAAATCTAAGTTTCTTACACAAGGGAGAAATAAAGATTTTTCTCAGACAAGCAATCACTAAGGGAATTTGCAAACAATAGACCTACCCTGAGGAGGCACTCAGAACTGCATTACATACTGTTCAGCAAAATAGACACCCACCAGTGCAAAACCATCCAAAAATAAAATTTCAGAGCCCAGACATCACAATGACTCAAGAGATAAAACAAAGCAATCAAGGTCTACCCAATAGGGTGAATAACATGTATCAACACATTCAATAAATGTGAATGGCTTGGGCGGCACTTGTGGCTCCAAGGAGTAGGGTGCTGGTCCCATATACTGGAGGTGGCAGGTTCAAGCATGACCACAGCCAAAAACTGAAAAAAAAAAAAAAAAAAGTGAATGGCTTGAACTTCCCACTGAAGAGACCTAAGCGGGCCAAATGGAGTCTAAAAAAAGTATAAGTCAAGTATCTGCTGTCTCCAAGAAACAAATCTAATCCACAAAAATGTGTTTAGAGTCAAGGTGAAAGGATGGAAAACAATATTCCATACAAATGGAAACCACACTTGGTCTTAGACAAAAGGCCAAGAAGCAATGCAAATGGAAACCAAAAGAAAGCTGTCATAGCCACTCTCATATCAGAAGACATAAAATGCAAATCAAACAAAGAAAGACAAAAAATGGTCACTAGATAATGATGAAAGGAAAAATTCAACAAGAAAACATAACTAAATATTTATGCACCTAACAGTAGTACCTAAATTCATAAAGTAAATTCTACCCAATCTAAACAAAATGATAAATAGTGGAATCATTATTGCTGGAGCCTTTAACATCACCCTGACAGAACTGGACAGATTCTACAAATAGAAGATAAGCAAATAAACAATGGATGTAACCAGTAACTATAGAACAAATGGGTCAAACAGACATTTACAGAACATTCTATCCCCAAACCACTCAATGTATGTTCTCATCAGCTCATGAATTAGATTAATCACCTAACCACCCTAGACTAAAGCCCTGTCTTAACAAATTAAAAAAAAAAAAAAACAACCAGAATAACATGCATTTTTTCAGACTATAGTGGAATAAAATTAGAAATCAATTCTAACAGAAACACTCACCCCTACCCAAAGTCATAGAAACTAAAGAAGTAGAATGTGGAGGTAAATGAGGAGGTCAATGAGAAGGTAAAGATGTAAATAAAAAGATTATTCTAACTAATGAGGACACAAATTATCAAAATCTATTGGGATAAAACAAAGGCAGTCCTGAGAGGAAAACTCATTAACTTAAATGCCCACATCCAAAAGACAGAAAAATCACAAATCAACAATTTAATGAATCATCTCAAGGAACTGGAAAAGGAAGATCAAACCAATCCCAAACTCAGCAGAACAAGAGAAATAACCAAGACCAGAGCAGAACTGAGTGAAATCTAGAACAAAAGAACTACATAGAAGATCAATGAAGTAAACCCTTAGTTCTTTGAAAAGATAAGCAAAATTGACAAACCTCTTGTGAGATGAACAAGAAACAGAAAGGAAAGGACTCTAATAACCTCAACTAAAAGCATAAAAAGAAAAAAAATCACAACTAATATCACAAAAATACAAAACATCATCTTGGAACACTATAAAAATCTTTATGCTCATAAACTTGAAAATGTTAAGGAAATGGACAAATTCTTGGAAACACATAATCTCTTTAGGCTCAATCAGGAAGGAATTGAACTCTTGAATAGACCAATAAAGGCACTGAAATTAAAGCAGCAATAAAAAATCTTCCAACCAAAAAAAAAGTTCTCAGACCAGGTAGTTTCACAGGTGAATTCTACCAGATCTACAAAGAAGAACAGGAACCTCTACTGCAGAAATCATTCCACAAAATTAATGAAGAAGAAATTTCCCTTAGCTCATTGTATGAAGCCAGTATCACCTTGATACCAAACCCAGTAAAGGACATAACTAAAAAGGAAAACTACAGACTGACATACCTTATTAATATAAATGCAAAACTTCTCTCAATAAAATCTCTCCAAACTAAATTCAACTGCACATGAAAAAAGTAATTTATCAGAATCAAGTTGGCTTCATCCCAGAAAGGCAAGGACAGTTCAATGCATGCAAAACTATTAATGGAATCCCCTATCAAAATAGATGCAAAAACAAAGACCATATAATCCTTTCAATAGATGAAGAAAAAGCATTTGACAAAATTGAGTAGGCTTTTATGATAAGAATCTTTAACAAAATTGGAATAGATGGAACATACCTCAAAATTATAAAGGTCATATATAACAAACCCACAGCCTACATCATATTGTATAGAGAAAATTGAAAAACATTCCAAGAACTCAAACCAGACCTGGTTGTCTGCTATCTCCAATTCTATTCCACATAGTGCTGAAAGTCCTAGCCAGAACAGTCAAGAGAAGAGAATCAAGGGTATCCAAATGGGAAAAAAAGAGATAAAACTATTGCTCTTTGCTGATAATATAATATTATATTTAGAAAACCCCAAACAATCAACCAAGACTCTCCAAGAAGTGAAAAACAAATTCAACAAAGTCTCAGGCTAAAAAATCAATGTAAATTAGCAATTTTCCTATATGCCTGTGTTTTTCAACCTTTTTTATCTCATGGCATACTTGAACCTATAGTTAAATTTCCATGGTACACTTAAAATGTGTTGATAAAAAAAAAGTATAAGAAAAAGGAATATACTTACTGTGACTTGAACTTCTTTTGAAAATACTTTAATTAATGTTTAAAATTTTTCACAACACACCTTTCACAGCACACCGATGTGCTGTGGCACACCAGTTGAAAATCACTGATATATGTCAACAACAGTCAAACTGAGAATCAAATCAAAGAAGCAATACCTTTCATAGTAGCAACAAAGACAAATAAAATACCTAGGGATATATTTAGCTAAGGAGAATAGGTGAAAGATCTCTATAGGAAGAACTATAAAACACTGTGGAAAGAAATCACAGAAGATACAAACAGATGGAAAAACATAAAATGTTCATGGATCAGCAGACTCAATATTGTTAAAATGGCTATACTACTCAAAGTGATTATAGATTCAGTACAATTCCTATTAAAATATCAAAGTCATTTTTTACAGATCTAGAAAAAAATAGTTCTATGCTTTTTATGGAACCAGAAAAGACCCTGGAATAACCAATGTAACCTTACATAATATGAACAAATTGGGAGGCATCATTTTACTAGATGTCAAACTATACTGTAACAAGAATACAGTAACCCAAAGAGTATGGCATTGGCACAAAAACACAGACCTATGGGTCAGAATAGAGAACCCAGAGATTAAACCATTTTCATATTCCCATCTGATCTTTGACAAAATAGACAAAAAATACACTGGAGAAAAAAAATCCCTATTTAGTAAATGGAGCTGGGAAGACTGGATAGCCATATGTAAAAGACTGAAATAGGATCCACACCTCTCAACACTCACAAAAATTAATTCATGGTAGATAAAACACTTAACCCTATGGCATAAAACTATAAAAATTCTAAAAGAAAATGCTGGAAAAACTCTTATAGACATTGGCCTAGGAAAAGAATTTACAGGGAAGACCCCAAAACAAATCCCAGCAACAGGCTGGGTGCAGTGGCTCATGCTTGTAATCCTACCACTCTGGGAGGCCGAGGCAGGTGGATTACTTGAGCTCAGGAGTTGGAGACCAGCCTGAGCAATAGCAAGACCCAGTCTCTACTAAAAATAAAAAAGCAGAGGCAAGAGAATTGCTTTAGTCCAAGAACTTGAGTTTGCTGTGACCTATAATGCCACAGCACTCTAGTCAGGGCACCAAAATGAGACTCTGTCTGAAAAACAAACAAACGGGCAGGGAGGATATGGGAGGAGAGAGGGTACCTCACCTTATGTGCACAATGCAATGGTATATTTCAAAACTATTAAGAAATGAGTATAATTGTGATGGATGTGTTACTTAGTTCAATGTAAGCATTTCACATTGTATATCAAAGCAGTACACTGAACCCCAAAAATGTATCAATGTACAAAGTTATGATTTAATTAAAAAAAAAGAAAAACAAATAACCAAACAAAAACCATTGACAGCAACAAAGATAGATGGGACTACCAATTAAAGAACACCATGAATCGAATAAATAGACAATCTACAGAATGGTATAAAATATTTGGATATTATACATTTGATAAAGCACTGATAACTAGAATCTATAAATAATTTAAATCAGGATTAAAAAAATCAAATAATCCCATTAAAAAGTGGGGAAAGGGTCAGGCACGGTAGGTCACTCCTCTAATCATAGCACTCTGAGATGCTGAGGCACTTATACTTCTTGTGCTCAGAAGATGATGACCAGCCTGAGCAAGAGTGAAACCCATTTCTACTAAAAAGTATAGAAAAACTAGCAAGGCATGGTGACAAACACCTTTGGTCCCAGCTACTCAGGATCTGAGAGTTTGAGGTTCCTATGAGTTATAACGACACTGTGGCACTCTGCCCAAGGTGACAGAGCAAGGCTCTGTCTCAAAAAAAAAAAAAAAGTGGGGGGGGAGACATAAACAGAAACTTTGCAAATAAAGATAGTCTAATGGCCAAAAACATAAGAGAAAATACTCAACATCTCTAATCATCAGGGAAATGCAAATCAAAAACCACAAGGAGGTATCACCTGACTCCAGTGAAAATGACTCTTATTACAAGTCCTAGGACAACATGTGCTGACATAGGTGCATAGAGAAAAGAGCACTTATACATTGTTTGTGAGACTGCAAGCTAGTAAAAATGAAAAAATGGTTAACATCACTGATCATCAAGGAAATGCAAATTAAAACTATAATGAGATGCCACTTCACCCCATCAAAATGGTCATTTTTAGAAAGTTGAAAACATGATAGATGCCGACATGGATACAGAGAGAAAGGAATGCTTATACACTCTTGATGGGACTGAAAATTTGTACAATCTCTATGGAAAATAATATGGAGATTTCTCAAAGGAATATATATGGTCCTACTATAGTCCTAAATTTCACTGCTGGGTATTTGCTCAAATGAAACAAAGTCATTTTATCAAGAAATCACTTGGACTTGAGTGTTTACTGCAGCACAATTAATAGCCACAAAGATGTGGAATTAACCTCAGTTCAGAAAATGTAATATTCATACAAACATACATACACATACCATGGAGTATACTCAGTCATAAAAAGGAATGACATAATGTCATTTGCATCAACATGGAGGGAACTGGAAACCATTATTCTAAGTGAAGTATCTCAGGAATAGAAAACCAAACACCATACATTGTCACTAATAAGTGGAGCTAATAGATGGGTACACATTGGCACAATGTGATATAAAGGACATGAGAAGCCAAGAATTAGGAAAGGTACATATAGGATAAAAACTTACCTACTGAGTATAATGAACAGTATTCTGATGATGAGCATACCCACAGCCCTAAGTTAAGCATTATACAAGATAGCCATGTAGTAAAAACACTTGTAAGCCCTTAATCTTCTAGAATTAAAAAAGAAAAGATAATCAAAGAAGCATTTCACAATGAGGATATTCCAAAACTCTAAACATGAAAATCTGTTCAAATTCAATAGTTCAGTAGTCTTCAAAGTAAAGCCATGCTAAGATAACATTACTTATCACCAGAATGGCTTGAACAGACTGAAAACAAAAATTCCAGTTGTATGCCATGTAAAGATATTTTGGTAAAGACAGACCACATGTACAAGCATGTTCCCATAAGATTGTAATACTATATTTTTACCATATTTTTTCTATATTTTGATACACAAATACTTATCATCATGTTATAATTACCTACAGTATTAACTGTAGTAGCACACCTATGGGTTTATGGCCTTAGTATGTATTGGGCTATCCCCTTAGGTTTGTGTAAGTATACTCTATCATGTTTCCACAACAAAGAAATCAAAAGATGATGCATTTCTCAGAATGTATCCCTGATGTTATGTGATGCATGACCGTGTAGCTAAAAATATATAGTGACAAGAACTCTCATTACAAATTGGACCATTTAATTGGTACAATTACTTTGTAAAGATGATAGTATTTATTAAAACTGACCATACATATATGTGACAGTCTACCAATTTCTCTTCTAAGTGTATACCTAATAGGGATATAGGCATTGTGCACCAAAGTCACATGCAAGAATCTTCTTAGTTTCATTAGTTGTAACAGTTCGTAATAGCTCCAAAGTGAAAATAACCCAAATGTCCAAAAACAAAAGAAAGGCTGGGCTCGGCACCAGTGGCTCAACGGGCTAAGGCGCCAGCCATGTACACCTAAGCTGGCGGGTTCGAATCTAGCCCAGGCCTGCCATACAACAATGACAGCTGCAACCAAAAAAATAGCCGGGTGTTGTGGCCAGCACCTGTAGTCCCAGCTACTTGGGAGGCAGAGACAGGAGACTCGTTTGAGCCCAGGAATTGGGAGACTGCTGTGAGCTGTGATGCCACAGCGCTCTATCCAGGGTGACAGCTTAAGGCTCTGTGTCAATAAAAAAAAAAAAAAAAGAAAGGCTGAATGATCTATGGTATATCCATACAATGAACTGCTACACAGGTATACATGTAATTTAACTATACTATATACAACAACATGGATGAGTTTAGCAAACAAGACTGAGCAAAGAAAATAAGATACAAAGTATCGTATGGTATAATTATTTCTATATAAAGTTAAAAGAAATAAACAGATCTATTTTACAATGATAGAATTAAGAATAGTAGCTACTTTTTGAAGGAAGAGAAAAATTAGTGATTAAAAGAGAGTTTATGAGATGATGGGCAATGTTTAATGTCTTGATCTAGGTGGTAATTATAGAAGAGCATTTATTTTGTGTTGATTTATTGAGCTCTCCCTTATGGTATGTGCAATTCTCTGTGCATACATATATATTTTTTTTACATAAAAAGGCATTTTATTATTACTATTTTACTATATAATATATTAATGAATATACCAGATTGCATTTTCTCAAATGGCATATCAGGCACATTTCTCTCTGATTCCCTGGAAAACCTTAGTATCATCTGTCCTTTGGAGGATTCAGTTTCTTACAACGAGTGTGATGCTGTCCATGAGGATACCAGTGGTGCTTAGTAGTAAAGAACATTTTGCTAAGTTGTTCTATCATGGGTCTTTGTTCAAGATGTTCACTTTTTTCTGCTAATCTGGTTTTCAGCACTTGATCATGTGTTTCTTCATTATTACACACAGGATCTGGCAGAGGAATAGCTTTTGTGTGTTCATATGGAATGTCCACAGAAGGGTGATAGCATACGATTGTCCCGCCATCAGATGTCAAAGCAAGCTCTATCTTGTAATTATAGTCATCTGGTAGGGAAGAATATGTAGATTTATGACAAACACAATATATAGCTCCATTTTGGATTGGAAATAAACGTTTCAAGATACTTCTCTTTGATATCACCCATTGTACTATTGCTCCAGCCATGGTGTATCAAGATACTTATGAAAAAAGATGGTTTGAAGAAACACTGCTTTTAAAATTTGCTTCTAGGAAAAATCAATTTTCATCCCTTGACAGCGCCTCACCATGAGCCTGCCATCTTGTTTCCTGTGCATATATTTTTAAAGTGCAAAAAGAAAATATGAAATTGTTAACAGTTGCTATTTCTAGGTAGCAAGAACATATGTGCTTGTCCTATTCTTTGTAAATTTCTATATCTTTCAAATTTTCCCCAAGGGAAAAATACATTTATGTATGTTTCCAAATATATACAGATAACTTTTTTTTTGTAATTTGTAAAACAACCTGTGTAAAGATAAGAATCTAAGTAACGCATATTCCTAAGAAAAAAACAGGGACATTTTTTCAGAAGATCTCACAACAAAAGCATCAATATCAGATGATTCCTCAGGAAAATTCCAGAAAATTTTAAAGTTTGAATAGTCTCAATACCAGCTAAACTATTACTGAACACAGAATAAGTAAATAAAGTCACACCATTTTAATGAAGTATCTAGAATGGTGATAACTAAAAGTCTTTCATGTTGTCTAATTTTTCTGTTAAAATCCTTGACATATTAATCATGGTAATTTTCAATTCTCTGATAATTCATTTTAAAAAACATTTAAAAACTGATAGACAAAATAGTGTGTATTTACCATAGACAATACAATTCGTTAACATAGATATACTTTGTGGAATGACTTTATCTAGCTAATTATTATGTGTTATCTACATAGTTATCTTTTTTTTGTGGTGAGAACAATTTACATTCACTCTTTTAGCATTTTTCAAGAATACAGTGTTATTAATTATAGTCATCATGTTGTACAATAGATCTCTTAAACTTATTCTTCCTATCTAGCTGAAATTTTGTATGCTTTAACCAACATTTCCCAACTTCCCCTGCCAAACCTCACCCTGTCTGATAATTCTAACATCTGTTTCATAGTTAACTTTTGTTATAATGAATGCTTCTCACTTCCAATTGTGTTTTTTCTCGCCTTTTGTCATGCCTCTTGATTTTTTTGTTTGTTTGTTTATTTCTTTGTTTGATTTTGGAAAGACAAATCCTCACACTGAAGCTCAGGATTAGTGAAAACATATTTGTTTTATTGGGTCATAGAAACTGGAGGAAAATGAATGTCAGTGTAAGGTTTTATATTCATCAGGCTAGGACAAGCTTAAGATTAGCTGTAGCTGAGGCAGGAGCCAAGATGGCGGTCCGTAGCCAGCTTTTGTAGAGGCTCCCCTCCAGAAGGAGAGTTAAAGGACAGAAATTTAGCAAGAAAGCTGATGGTTTGGATCTAAGCCAAAAGAGGTTGAAGAACATGCATCAACCCTCTGGGGCGACCTGCAACCCCAAGGACACAAACAAAAAGGTACAGACCACATCACCAAGTGGATGGGAGTCCCCTCCCCCATGAGAACAGCTTGCAGTATACTCCATACCTCTATACAAACAAGCGAGCAGATTTAGATGTCCTTCCACTCTACCCCATGAGAGAGACCCTCTAAAAACCGGACCTCCTTCCTGTACTAGGGTGCCATGGCACTCTCCTGCCAGGCATAAAACTGTATAAAGCTGTATATATTCTCTACCTGCAAGTTTGAACTCCTGACACTCCCCTCCCCTCTTACCCCGAGGTCTGGAGGCCTGTCCCCCATGGAGTCCGGATTCTTGGACATTTTCTCGAGGGTTATGGATGGGGTGTGGACTGTTGCTGATTTGTGCTGATTTTCTGGCTTGGGAGTGGTGAGAGGAAAGTGAGCCAAGAGGAGGCCGAGCTGGAGAGGCAGTCTCCTGAGGCACGGAGCTGCAGCTGCAGCTGCGGGAACAATGGCAGTGGGGCTAACCCCCAGGGGATGTTTTGAGGAGACACTCCCAGTCTCTCTGGGCTGCCAGGGGAAGCCGGGCAGCTTCTCTTGTGGCAGCAACCAGCAGAGCGGCAACCGAGGCGCAGGGCCCAGGAGTGAAGGGTAGGTATGCCTGAGATGATACCGGCCAGGGCAGAGCACAGGGCCAATTCTCAGGGCAGAGACTGCTTTACTCTGCTTCACATGCTCCTGGCCTTCAGGGGATGAAAGCTGAGACACAGGGCTGGAACTCACAGACTTAGTCAGACCCATTTGCAGCCCAACGTCTGATCCACAGGGGAAAGAAACAAATTCTGTGAATTTGTTCTGTTCTATCAGCAACATCAATCAGGGACAGGGCTGGAACTGGGTGAATCGCCCCAGCCCCTATCAAGTACCCAGGTTGTTAGGCCTCACTTCCCCCTGTCAAACAGTGACGGATAGTGGTGGACTGGCTGAGGAGCCACAGACCTCCATGTGACCAAAGCAGGTGCAAACTTCTGGAGCATCTGCTCATTGGAGGAAACTAGATCACAGCACAGCGGGGTTAACAGTGACTGGGTGTGACAGAGGGACAAGATGGGGAAGGAGGCATCAACGTTCCAGACTAATCTACTTGCTGAGGGTGGTTTCCTGAGCTCATAGAACACCAGAGCAAGTTATACTACATCTTCCAGGAGACCCCTGCTATCTAGTTGCCAGAGACTTTTCAACTCTTCCATTTGAGGCCAGGGCTGGCAGGGACAATTGAGTGGGACCTCTTCAACTGGACCAATCACCCAAGGACTTTCCAAAGTGGTAACCTGGGTGCATGGTAGTTGGAAAGTTTGATTTTCCTTTTCCAATTGTTGCCTGTGGGAGGCACGGTGAATTAACTGCTGGTATTTCTCCATAGCTCAGACTTCAATCCAGAGTAACTGATTCTCTAGGGTAAGATAGAGACCAGCTGAAAATAAGACAGAGCCACTTAACCCCACCACACCAAGAAGGTCCCCAGTTTCACAAGCAGTAGCACTGTATGGGTCCTTGGCAAAACTCTAAGGGAAAAGGTACTGACACCAGTTCCAGCTTTCAGGCAAAGGATGGGTCAATCACTACTCCTAGAAACCCCAAATCAACTGGTCCTTATCTATTCATCCAGCCAAACGGTGTAATATAATCATGGGGCAGAATCAGTGGAAAAGCTCTGGAAGGAAACATGAACAAACAGCCAGAGTAAATCAACCCCTCCAAGGAACAATTTGGCAGATGCAAATGATGATCCTATGCATAAACAGATGGCTGAGATGTCAGAAATCAAATTCAGAATTTGGATTGCAAACAAGCTCAATAAAATGGAGGAAAAATTGGATTTAGAAATTCAGGGTGCATTTCAAAAACTGTCTCCAGAAGTCAAGGAATACAAAGACCAAATGACTAAAGATTTTGACACATTGAGACAAGAAGTTGCAGCCCTCAAAGATATGAGAAACACAGTAGAATCCCTCAGCAACAGAATGGAGCAAGCAAAAGGAAGGATTTCTGACATTGAAGACAAAGCTTTTGAATGCTCCCAAAACTACAAAGAGGAAGAAAAGTGGAAGCCAAAAACAGATCATTCCCTCAGACAGCACTGGGATAACTCAAAGAAAATCAATATTCACCTTATAGGGATACCTGAAAACAATGAAGTGGCATCTCAAGGCACAGAGTCTCTTCTTTATGAGATTATGAAAGAAAATTTTCCAAATATGCCAAGAGATTCTTCAATTCAGATAGCAGACAGTTTCAGAACCCCAGCACAACTCAACCCAAATAAGACATCCCCCAGGCACATCATAATTAAGTTCACTAAAGTTAATAAGAAGGACAAAATTTTGAAAGCAACCAGATGCAAGAAATCTATAACCTACAAGGGGAAGAATATTAGAATAACTGCAGATTAAACCTGATCAAACCTTTCAAGATAGAAGAGAATGGTCATTGATTTTTAATCTCTTAAAACAAAATCACTTTCAACCCAGGATCTTGTATCCAGCTAAACTGAGTTTCATATGTGACAGAGAAATTAAATACTTTAATGACATCCAGATGTTGAAGAAATATGCTATAACTAAACCAGCTCACCAGGATATTCTCAGCCCTATTCTCCATAAAGACCAGCGTAATCCTCCAACGCAAAAGTAAACTCATCCAGAACCTTTTTATCAAATTCCAACTTCCACAGTGATGAAAGGATTAAAAATGTCCACTAGACTTTCTAAAGATTTATCAATATTTTCAATTAATGTGAATGGTTTAAATTGTCCTCTAAAGAGGCATAGATTGGCTGACTGGATACAAAAACTCAGGCCA
>CAUYON010009269.1:0-24744 GCA_963573935.1 Arctocebus calabarensis
ATTCTGATGTGAAGCCGTTTAAATGCAAATCAAAACTACTTTGAGATAGCATTTAACTCCAGTAAGATTAGCCCACATGATGAAATCCCAAAACCAGAGATGTTGGCGTGGATGTAGAGAAAAGGGAACACTTCTACATTGCTGGTGGGAATGTAAACTAATACATCCACTTTGGAAAGACGTTTGGAGAATACTAAAAATAGACTAAGTCTAAAAATAGACTTGCCATTTGACCCTATAATTCCTTTACTGGATATATACCCAGATGACCAAAAATTACAGAACAACAAAAATATCTGTACCAGATTGTTTATTGCAGCCCAATTCGTAATTGCTAAGTCATGGAAGAAGCCCAAGAACCCATCAATACACGAATGGATTAATAAACCGTGGTACATGTATACCATGGAATATTATGCAGCCTTAAAGAATGATGGTGACTTTTCCTCTTTCATATTTACATGGATAGAGCTGGAACATGTTCTCCTTAGCAAAGTATCTCTAGAATGGAAGAAAAAGTATCCAATGTATACACCCCTAATATGAGACAAGTGAAGGCTACAACCCACTTATTGCAGAGGAAGACAAGGAAAGGGGAGAGGGTGGGAAGGGAAGGGAAAGGGTGGGGGGAGATGGGATAAAGAGTGAGATCACATGTGTGGTACATATTTGAAGGGTCAGGAGAAAACTTCTAAATACGGATCAAAAATGTTTTCACATAGTAAACGAGAAAATCTCATGAAAGTTATGTCAATCAGGTTGATAAAAATATCTCAGATTGCATGTGAAGCCC
Organism: Arctocebus calabarensis; assembly: GCA_963573935.1. Lineage (NCBI taxonomy): Eukaryota > Metazoa > Chordata > Mammalia > Primates > Lorisidae > Arctocebus > Arctocebus calabarensis. The sequence goes on from CAUYON010009269.1 coordinate 794, forward strand.
GTACACTGTACCCCATGATTGAACTAATGTACACAGCTATGATTCAATAAAAAAAAGAAAGGGTGGAAAGTGGGGTGACTTATGGTTTGTAACAACATGTCAACTGAAAAAGACCAGGTACCTGTCAGAGAGACAAATACTTTTGAGGACCCTGGTGGGACTCTGAGAATTTTTCTAGGTTGCATTTTTTTCACTTAAGGAGTGGGAAAAAAATACCTCAGCTTTTCTTAAGTTACCTAGAAAGGTATCGAAGATTTACCCAATTTGCACCAGACTCTTCTTGTTCCCAAGTCCGTAACTATCATGGGGGTGTCTGGAAGACAGGTTACCAAATTTTCTCACAGTTAGGGAATTGGCTATTCTCTCATGTCTTTCTAGTCAAACCTAAAAGTCTTCACTCCACTTTTAAGAAAAGATACAATGATTAAAGCAGGAACAGAAATGTATGTGAATGTGCGACAGGATCTTATGCCTTATCCTATTAAAGATAGATGTTAACCCTAAAAGCATAATCTACTGAATGATAGGTGAAAAGAATAAACATCATCAATCTGTTCATGTCTTACTTTTACCCCTCCTGTCACAGTTAAACCTAAGACCCAGTCTTGTCACACCCAAGTCATGCCCTAATGGAACCCGATACACTCTGCTTCATATGTGGATGTCAGAACCAGTTGGTGGTAAATAAATAGCTAAGAGACACATCGCTTTCCCCTTCATAACTTTTTTGACTCTAGGAACTTGAGGAAATTGATGAGACAAGAATGTTTGGACTTACTTGGCTAAAAAGATTATGATTGTATCTGATTTTTGTCTAGCAGGAGGAATTCATGTAGATCAGGTATTTATATCTTGTTTAATAGGAGTTTGTACTCCATTAGAGGTGCTCAGAAACTTCACTGTGTTCCACCAAAGTCAGAAGAACCTCCCCTATCATAATTTGTGTGGGTGAGGACCACCAAGATGGACCAAGGAAAAGGATATGTTTTCTATCTTCCTTAAAACAACTGCCCCTGGAGAAGATTCTGTAAAGGATTTCCTCTGCCAATTTAACTAATAGCTTGCTCCAATGTGATAAGAGAACTACCATGGCTTATGCCAATGACTATAATATAATTCCTAAGGCTGAGTGAGCAGCAGGTTTTTCTTTTTTCACTGGAGGGCCCTGTTCTCTATGGAAATTAGTATCTTTCTTGCCCAAGGCATGGGACCTAAATAACACCTGAAGTGGTAGGAACACACATGCCCTAGATCTTAATCTCCCAGAAGACTGACAGAGTGCTGTTCACCTATTCAGCCTAGCTGAGTATATTTCCTTGTCCTTACGTGTGATGCCAGCTGTGGTAATTGAATTAAACACTGAGATGGGTTGGCTACCTTGGATCATGATAACAGCCTTTAATGCCACTTCACAAGCTATTAGGTCCCTAAACATAGAACTTGGACAAGTCCAGGAAGCTGCCTTAGAAAAGTGAGCAGCTACTGATTATTTACTTTTAAGACATAATTATCATTGTACAGAATTTAAAAGAATGTTTTCTTTTAACCTATCAGACAATTTTGAACTAATAAAGCACCACATACAAAATAAGTACTTCGTGATATCACCCAAAGAGAAGGCTTTTTATATTTTTTGGGGGGGGGGGAAGGAAAGGCTTTTTCAGTATTGATCTTAGTCAATTATTTTCTTGGTTACCTCATTTAGGTTGGTTAAGAGCCTTAGTTATTCATGTAGGGATTATTTTTGCTTTAGGATGGTTTATAAGTTGTTGTGTCCAATGTACCCTGCGTTTTATGTCTCATTGTGCTATATGCTGTAGCTTTTGTCCTCCCAGGTATCATAATATTAACTACTCAGTACCACAATCAATCTAGTCTTGTATTTACCCTGGACCCCTGTATCGTCTTCCTCTGAGAAACTCCTAAAGGCCCCTTTTTTGTCATCATCCATATCAAGCTGTAAGCAGCCAGAATGATCAGCACCCCTTTTCCCTAGCAGCAGTTAGGGCTCCTATTCAGAGAGGGAGATTATATACTGGGTCCCACCACTCAGAGATGGACAGGTACCCCCATTTTCTAGGTCCAATTAGGCTCACAGACCAGGTTAAAGACAGATTACATTCTCTGGACCAAAACAGGCTCACAAAATCCAGTCTGACCAGGGTTCCACCTACACTGCCACAACAAGAGATAAGAACACACTTCAAAAGAGAAGTGTGTTCCTACACATGGGCAGTTTTAAAATTAACTACTGCCTTCAAACCCCTACTGCCAAAAGGTTATGACATTGCATCTCCCCCAAAACTCCCTTTCCATAGGAAAAGCAATATATAAAATCCAACATGGTCCACCCACTCAGGATCCCCCTCTGATGTGCCAGAGGTCTTATCTTTCTAGAAATCTCTCAATAGATTCTAACTTTTTGAAGACTTCCAGGAGTCTTGTGGTTGAGTCTTTGGGGTTCTCTAAGTATAAGATTATATTGTCAGCAAAGAGGGAGAGTTTGACTTCCTCTGCTCCCATTTGCATGCCCTTTATTTCCTTCTCCTGCCTCACGATATTGGTTAGAACTTCCAGAACTATGTTGAATAGCAGTGGTGACAGAGGACAACCTTGTATGGCTCCAGTTCTGTGTGGAAAAGCATTAAGTTTTACTCCATTCAGTAAAATATTAGCGGTGGGTTTGTCATAGATAGCTTCGATCAGTTTAAGAAATGTGCCACCTATACTCTTCAGTGTTCTAATTAGAAAAGGATGCTGGATTTTATAAAATGCTCTTTCTGCATCTATTGAGAAGATAATTTGGTCTTTGTTTTTACTTCTGTTGATATGGTGAATAACGTTTATGGACTTGGTGGATGTTAAACTAACCTTTCATACCTGGGATGAAACCCTATTTGATTATAATGTATGACTTTTTTTATGAGAAGCTGTATTCTATTGGCTAGGATTTTGTTGAGAATTTTTGCATCTATATTCATTAGTGAAATTGGTCTAAAGTTCTCCTTTTTAGTTGGGTCTTTTCTTGATTCTAGTATCATGGTGATGTTTGCTTCACAGAACATGTCAGAGAAGATTCCTTCCTCAATTTTTAGGTATAGTTTCTGCAATATGGGAATAAGCTCTTCTTTGAAGGTTTGATAGAATTCTGGTGTAAAGGCATCTGGACCAGGGCATTTTTGTTGTTGTTGTTGTTGGGAGATTTTTTTTATTGTTTTTTGATCTCAGTGCTTGAAATTAGTCTATTCAGGGGATTTATTTCTTCCTGGCTAAGTCTAGGGAGAGGGTGTGATTCCAAATATTTAACCATGTCTTTCACAACTCAGTAGCCTTTGTATATGCCAATAACAGCCAAGATGAGAGGCTAATTAAGGACACAACTCCCTTCACCATAATTTCAAAGAAAATGAAATACTTAGGAATATACCTTAAAAAAGAGGTGAAGGACCTTGTTAAAGAAAATTATGAAACCCTACGAAAAGAAATAGCTGAGGATATTAACAAATGGTAGAGCATACCATGCTGATGGCTGCAAAAAATCAACATTGTTAAAATGCCTACACTTCTCAAAGCAAACTACAGATTCAATACCATCACTATTAAAATACCAACATCATACTTTCAAGACTTGAAAAACACAATTCTTTGTTTTGTATGGAGCCAGAAAAAAATCCATAAAGCTAAAGCTGTTCTTAGTGATAAAAAAAAAAAAAAAGCTGGGGTCATCCACATACCAGACTTTAGGCTGTACTATAAGACCATAGTGTTCAAAGCAGCATGGCACTGGAATAAAAATAGAGATATTGACATTTGGAATTGAGTAGAAAACCAGGAAATGAAACTAACATCTTACAGCCACCTAATCTTTGATAAACCAAAGAAGAATATACACTGGGGGAAAGAATACCTATTCAATAAATAGTGCCGGGAGAACTGGATATCCACTTATAAAAGACTGAAACTGGACCTGCACCTTTCTCCACTCATGATTCAAGATGGATAAAGGACTCTAATTGAAGGCATGAAATAATAAAAAAATCCTTAAAGAAAGCATAGGAAAACAATTGACAACATCAGCCTTGGGAAAGGCTTTACAAAGAAGACTTCCATGGCAATTGCAATAACAACAAAAATAAACAAATGGGATTTAATTAAACTGAAAAGCTTTTGTACAGTTATGGAGACAACAACCAAAGCAAATAGAAAAGCTACCCAATAGGAAAGGATATTTGCATATTTTGAATCAGACCAAAGCTTGATAACTAGGGCCTATAGAGAATTTAAATTAATCCACATGAAAAAAAAGCCAACAATCCTATATATCAATGAGCAAGAGAGATAAAAAAAACTTTCTTTAAAGAAGACATATGAATGGCTAGCAAACATATGAAGGAATGCTCATCATCCCTGATTATTAGAGAAATGCAAAGGAAAACCACTCTGAGATATCATCTAATCCCAGCAACAATGGCCCACATCACAAAATCTCAAAACTGTAGGTGCTGGCGTGGATGTGGAGGGAAGGGAACCCTTTTACACTGCTACTGGGACTTCAAACTCATACAACCTTTTTGGAAAGAAATATGGAGAATCATCAAAGAACTCAAGCTAGACCTCCCATTTGATCCTGCAATCCCTTTACTGGGTATCTACTCAGAAGGAAAAAAATCCTTTTACCATAAGGACACTTGCATTAGACTGTTTATTGCAGTGCAATTTACAATTGCCAAAATGTGGAAACAGCCTAAGTGCCCACCAACCCAGGAATGAATTAACAAGCTGTGGTATGTGTATTCCATGGAATACTATTCAGCCATTAAAAATACAGAAACTTCACATCCTTTGTATTAACCTGGATGGAATTGGAACATTATTCTTAGTAAAGCATCACAAGAATGGAGAAGAATGAACCCTATGTACTCAATTTTGATATGAGGACAATTAATGACCTAGTACATGGTGGGGGTGGAGGAAGGGGAGATCAGAGAGAGAGAAGGAGGGTGGGGGAGTGGAGGAAAGGAAGAGCAGAGAGAGGGAAGCAGGGAGGGGGTGAGAGAAGGAAGATCAGGGAGAGGGAAGGAGGGAGGAGGTTGGGTGTCTCAGTGTGTGACACACCTTTTGGGGGCAAGACACAATCATAAGAGGGACTTTACCTAACAAATGCAATCAGTATAACCTGGTTTCTTGTACCCTCAATGAATCCCCCAAAATAAATGAAAAGAAATTTAAGTACATGACTTAATTAAAAAACATAGAAAATAAATTCTAACTTATCATTTACTTCTGGTGGTCCACAGATTCATTCTTTAAATCTCTGAGGCAAAGGACCCAGCAGAGAGAGAGAGATTCTGACTTTACTCCCATGTCTATTAATTGGTCACATCATCTATTCCTGGATGCCACCACATAAGCCTTCTCAAAAACCATTCCAAATAGTTAGTACCAATCTATCAGTGTTGGAATGAGATGAAAATAATTGCCTATTAGTGACTTAAGTACTTCCTATATGGTATCTAGATCAAAGCTAAACCTGTAGTTGGAAACATTAGTGAACCCAGTTCTGGATAAGCTGAGGCATGAAAAGGTAGGGCAAATGAGGTGAGAGGTCAAGGCAGAGAGAAAACAACATAAATATCTTAGGCTATGTCACTCTTTGTTCTTTAGAATTATTCTCACCTGCTATAAAAATAGGTATGGCATGTGGAGAAGGGGCACACATTTTGGAATCAGGAAAACATAGATAAATAAAGATTCCACAATTTACAAGTATCACGGCCTTTGCCAACTTATTTAAATTTTTTAGTATCAGTTAATTCATCTATACAATGAGGATACTTAGATCCACCACATGGATTGATGAGATGATTAAATTAAGTAATGCATGTGCAAGCTTGTACCTAGAACATGATGGATTCTTGATAAATGCTAAGTAAGAAAGAATTGAAAGTTAAAATTATTTTAAAGCTGTAAAGCATAAGCAAAATATTAGCGTCATAATTCTTTGTCTCTAAGAAAACAATATGTAAAGAAAGAGAGCCTAGAAAAGGCATTACAATAGGTTGGTTTGATCTTTTCCCAAGATGAGTTTTAAATCTAAGCAAAAGCCAAATGAATCCAATCTCATAGTTACAGGTGGTGTCTGTGATCCCTGAATTTCACTTTGGTCTTTCCCGGGGAAAGACTTTACCTTGCCTCTGATTTTCTGGAAAGAGGTTATTTTAGAATGACAGGGATCCCCAACCAATTTTGAGGTCATGCTAGAAGCTTACTTCACTAATAAAGCTGAGAAATAAAAGCCACAATTCTCCACCCTGCCCCCATAAGAAGAAACAAACTCCAGATCAAATCCCACAATTCTGCTTCAGCTAGGTGGCACCCAGAAAAAAATTGTGTAACCACTTTTGTACCTTGAATAACATAAGACCTTAATTTCGAAGACATGTTTCTCAGGTTACTCATAGGACCACAAGGTCTAAACTATTTTTTTGAAGATACCTTTAAATACTTATTTTCCTTTGTGTCTAAAAGAGAAAATAAAGAGCCTCCTAGCATGCAGTTACTATAATTGAAAGTCCTTCATTGCTTTTCAGAGGCTAATGGGACAATTTTGCATTAAAAATCATCACATTAGTTAAGGCCTCAGTATTTGCAATGCAATTCAATGATTTATTTTTCATCTGATGGCTGCCATCCTGCATGACAAACAATAATTGTTTTTTTGTGGATTTTACAGGAGAGTCACAAAAATTCTAAAATCTAATTATATCAATTTCTTCATATTTGTCTTTGGAATATATAATATTTTTACATATATTTTCTCTGCTGCATCTTTATCTTCCGGGATTTTGCTTGCATTAATAATAAAATTAGTTCATTTGCTAATGAGAATCTCGTTGGGTTAAGAGATTGAAATGATAGATTTGAGGCATTCTAAATTGGCAGCAGCTAATCCACAGAGTGAACAAGTCACAAGAAAGCAGTCGAAAGATAACATTATTCACAAGAGGAGATGTGGAGGATAATAAGACTTCTGTTTTCTTAAAAGTCTTCCTAATCACTCATTTTGGGATTCTCAAAAAGATTCTTAATTGTTCATTTTCAAAAATGAAGCCTTTTTTTGCCCTCTCATTGGTACTGACCTATATCGAATCAGAGTGCATTTGGTAAGGCTCTCTGTTCTTTGCTTTCTCTTTTGAAAGCTTATACTTTCCTTACTCCATCCCCTTAACAACTTACTTGGCCCTTCCAAGTAAGAAAAATAATCTCAGAAAGTGTTCTATGCTTCATTGAGAGAGCTGCTAAATAACCCAGGATATAAAAGACCTGAAGTCATATGAAATGAGGATAAGCTTCATATAGTGACTATAATCCAACAAGGCATAGAAACAGCCTCTTGGTAGAGATTCTTCTACAGAACTTATTTTAGTCTCTTTCATATTCTAATTTTCTATAAGGATTTCTTCCAAATCCACCCACGATGCCCCTAAGCCACTCCCTCATAGTATAAAGTTCAAAATATAACAGTTGATCTTATACAGGTCATTGCTTTTTACTCCAGGAACTCTTTCAACTAAGTGCACTTCGGCTTAACCAAATGCTTGCCTTAAAGTATAACTTAAATGGACCATGAGATTTCTTTCCCTTTGTACCACATTCTAGCCTTCTAGGAACGCTTCTTCCCATTAAGAATGCTGACATTGTTTCTCATTCTGAAAAAAATTAATAGTTTTATAAAAGGGCTAGTTTTTCCCTGCAGAGGTGGGATGGGAGGGACTTTGTAGTATATGCCCTTAGTGCTAGGGATGGACCCTTGCTTGACCAAAGTTTTGGGCAATTCCTCACACAATCTCAGGGTGAGGGCAATGTTAGATTAGAAACAGTGTTTTTAAATTAGTGCCTCTGTTTCAATTCAATGGATTAGACACAGATATTCTTCATGATTCATATATAATCAGTATCTCATCATTGGATGATCAAGACGATATGAAATTCTTATTTATGTTCTAGCAGAATTAATTGGAGTTCAGGGCTGGGAGGTACAAGTAGTAAAGGGATATACAAAGCCAATCTAGGCAGGAAATTGGGAAAAAGTTATTCTGAGCCCTCCCCCCTGGCTTTTTCCTTCTTTTCCTCTGACTTGCCTTATGTCACTGTCTGATTCTTGTATTTTTTTTTTCCTTGCACAGAGGCAGGATCTCTTGCAGTGCTGTTCTCGTGTCCTTCGTTAAAACTCTTCATCTTCCATGTTGCTTCTGAATATCCCATCCAGCTACTTTAAAGTGTTGGAACAGTTTTAACATTAAACCTGAGCAGGCCTAGATCACAAATAAATTCTTTGGAAATAGGTTAATGTTCATCTACTCACAGATCACTGCATCCCATCAGGTACTTTTGTGTGAGTATATGTAAATGTGTATATGTTTGCCTGTGCCTGTCCTGTATTTTTAATAATCAGGTGACATAAAGCAGTGGTTAAGAATGTTGGAATTCGAGTTGAACAGAAAATAATTTGCATACTGCCCCTGAACTTTTTAGCCATGCAACAGTAGGTAAGGTACATAAACTCTTCCCTGAAAATGGAGAAAATAATTGTGCCATCCTCAAGTTGTTATTTTTAGGATTAAATTAGATGATACATGGAAGGGGCCTGAAATCATACTTTGTATGTAATGGGTTCTCAGTAAATAGTACCTAGACTAAGCTATTCAAGTGTAAGAAACTCACTTATTAGAGCAAGTTTCTTCCCAAGTCCTATTTCTTATATCCTGTAACAAAGAATAGTCATGATAGTGCTCAGAAGATTAAACTGGAAGTGGCTTATGGATTACACTGTCCAATTTTTGATTGATTTTTCTTATTTAAAATCTGAGGTCAGAGAAAGAAAAAGACTCGCCTCAAGTCATTGCGGGAAATTGTGATATATCCAGAGCTAAAACTCAGAACGCATTATTTCCCTCTTTCATTTTAGCTTGCCTCTATGTTATAATTTCAAGAATGCATTTTCTCATTAGCTTATCCAACACAATTTGGTAGGGAAAATGAGTTATAGGAAACTACACACTATTGAGACCCAGAAGAAGCATGGGGAGTAGGAGAATACCAAAGAAAATAAAGCAACCAAATGTCCTACATGTTGAGGCTTGTACTATAAATGGAAAGGAAAAGCAGATATGTGTGTCTTTCTCAGACTATCATAGGCACATGCACATCCAACATAAGAACAATAACCACACAAACAAAATGTCCAAATTTTCAGTATGACATGAATTTGTTACATCTGAGTGGACTGATAAAAACAAAGAAACAAACAATCAAAAACTATCTTTAGAGCTGAGATAGTTTTAACAGAGGATAACTACTCAGAAAGAAGGGAAGACTGGACTTTTGCATTGGTGCTGTTAAAATATCTTCCCAAGCATTTAAAAACAATAAGTGAATTCTACCCTTTATATCCCAGGAGAATCTGCTTTAGCCCTTAGAGATCCATTTACATGGAAGACCTAAACCTTGATTTCTGTGTTTTTGAAAGGCAAACCTTCTACATCTATTCAGCTCTTACAAAGCTTCCCAAATCATGATGCCACACATTTACCTTAAAACCCATTTCCACAGAGGGCTTTGATAGAAGCCATTTACTTAAAGTGCACTTTCAGCTGCCAAAAATACAATGCAAACTAGCCTGGCCAACTTCTGACTCCTAGGGATGATCCCCCTCTCCTTGGCTTCCCCATAGTGAAGTGTCAGACTGACCCTAGGTTCAGCAAGCTTAATTGAGAACAGACAGCAGATTTCAGTAATGGATCAGTTCCTCTCCTCAGCATGCCCAATCCATAATGGAAATGAATTACTGTGTTTTAGTTCGCTCAAAATAACCTAGTATAGATTACTGTTTGATTCTGATTTTACAGATGCACAAATCCTATTGTCTAAGGCCTTAGCAGGACTCTGTAACGTTTCAGGTATGGATGTTTAAAAGGAATCTGTGCATAGATTATCCAAATATTCACTTATTCACTGCCATGGCAAGAGTCAAATAATAGAATTTCCAAAACAGTTTGCCCTAGTCAGATTACTGCTTAGGCACATATTTCACAGGTACTAGAGAAGTGTGCTTAGCAAGCAGAGCTGCAAAGTGGGCAAAGTTTCTCAGTATGTTTGTTTCATTCCTCTTAGTAGGGCCTTGTCACCATACTTAAGGTTCTTCTGCTGTCCTGCTGTGATGTCCCACTTAGATTCCAGACTATGCCTTCAGCCCAGCACTCTCCCTATATCTTGGCATGGCCCAATATGCTTTACTATTTAAGCGAATTTAACAAGTGCATATTTAATGGCTTCCCGAAGAAACTCAGATGTTGCCCATTATTTCCTCCTCCAGTGAGGAGCCATGTTATATATTAATCAGGAGATGCAGGGCAGTGCTTGTGGCTCAAAGGAGTGGGCTGCTGGCCTCATATGCCAGAGGTGGCAGGTTCGGGCCCAGCCCTGGCCAAAACCTACAAAAAAAAGAGACATGCAATAGGAGAGACAGGGAGACATCATATTTTGAAGAGCTTTGTATAATATTATTTGAAAGGGGCTGGACTTAATTAAGCCAGTGGTCATCCACAGAAGGCTTTAATATAGAAAAACAAATGTCATATTTAGAAAAATCACACTGGAGACAGTGTGGAGAACAAGAGTTAGCTCAGTATGGCCATTACTAAGAGTGTAGTCAAGGACCAAAGCCAGGGTTCGTGAAGAAGTCAATTTTCATAGTAACTCATATCAAATCAAAGCTTTGTCAAGGCTATGGATTGATAAACGTAGAAACTACCACAGAATCAAACCAAGAAGATATCACTCACTGATGAAGCTCACTTGCCCAATTGTTATGGAATCATAAAATGTCTGAATTTTAATTTGTAACAGTTTTAAGAGAGTATATGATGTAACAGTTCACAATTTGATGTATGTGAAAGTTTTTAGACATATACTTTGGGAATATCAAGGCTCTACTATATATGTGTTTATATGAATGTATGCATTCTACACATTTATGTCCAATAATAATTTTGGTAGCCCCAATTTTTAGTGAGAGTAGTTCAAATCAAGAGTTCAACTCGGGTGTGCCTATATTAGGATCCCTGAATGGACTAATAAAGGTTTATTCTTACTCAAGAGATAGTGAAATAGGGAAAAAATAAATGAAAAGAAAAAATGGACAATCCTTAACCAGTTTGACAGATATGAACGTATTTGAGAACATCTCTACTCATATAAGCACTCCAACAACTCTTGCTGCCTGAACCAACAAACAAGTACTTTGGTATTGCTGTTCAGTGGGATGTGCCTAGAAATATGACTTCAGATTATAGTGCTGTCATGTTTCCAATATTTTATAATTGATCTTTCTACAAAAGCAACAGAGGATAACAGACCTGAGCAAGGCTTATCATGAATGCATTTCCATATTGACCTATCTCAGCAAATGAGAAACATATGAAATCACTAAAATTTCACTATCATGATTTATAATGCATTCCACGGGACAAACATGTAGTCATAAAGCTTTGCAGTCATCTTGTATTACTGTATTTCTGTGTAAATAGTGTCAAGAAAAATCCTGAATGTGAGAAGTTTAGGTATTTTAATTAGTTTTCTAGGGCTGTTATAACAAAGTATCACAAACTGAGTGACTTAACAATAGAAATTCATTGCCTCAAAGATCTGAAGACTAAAAGCCCAAGATAAAGATATCAGCAATATTTACTCCTCCTAAGGGTTTTAAATGAGAATTGGTTGTATACTTTTCTCCTAGCATCGACAAATATGCTGTCAATCTTCTGTTCTTTGAGTTGGGTATGTATTACCCTGTTCTCTTCCTTCATGGTCACATGTCCGTGGTCTCCCTGTATGTCTGTCTGTTTTTGTGTCTAAATTTCCCTTTTTCATAAGGACACATTTACATTAGATTAGGACATACACTAATAACCTCATCCTAACCTGCTTATTTGAAATATAATATTTCCAAATAAAATTGCACTCACAGTTATTGAGGATTAAAACTTCAACATCTTTCAGGGATGTGAAATTCGATCAATGGCAGTAACTATCCACATATTTTCCCTAAATTAGTGATAATATATGGACAGTTACAAAATCTTCCTAAGTTGGTATTGTATCTCAGGCTCATATAATTAAAGAAGCATAGGCCAGAGTCCAAGCTGACCTACTGAGTCAAGATGAAGAAACAGCTTCTATAAGGCAAGGGTTCTTTAATCTACAATTAAGCATATTTCAGATTAATATTTCATATTAAGCATATTAAGTTATTTTCAGAATAAATATAAGTATGAAGTAAGTTCGCAATTTCTAGATAATTCATATGGGAAGAACAAAGACAACACAATAACATAAGTAAGAAATTCAAAGTCATTTTTATTTTAAAATCTAGATGTGTCTCCATTCTTGTAACCTGTGGCAATACAAGAATCAATGTCTCAAAAATTAAATCAAGCAGTATATAGCTACGATTACCAGAAACTGGTGTTTGAAGAATAAACTAAGCAACTGGAAAAACCTGAATCTAGCCAATTAAACTTGATGTTATCCTGAAATGGAGGCTGCATGTGATGCTTTGTCACTCACTTCAGTTTCACTTTAAATATATATACACAGACATATATATAAATACATATGATATATACATATTATATACTTATGGGAGACAGAATTGCATAGCAGTTTAGCACAGGAACTCTACAGCAGTGGTTCTCAACCTTTCTCATACCGCAACCCTTTAATACAGTTCCTGTGGGTCGTGGCCCACAGATTGAGAACTGCTGCTCTACAGCAAGATGGTCTGTTTTTTTCAATTCAGGCTATAGCACTTCTTTGTTGTATTAACTTAGGAAAGTCACTTTTAACATTGTTGTGCCTTGTTTTCATTATCTATAAATGAGGTATAATTATATTACCTTTTTCTTGGAGATTTAATGAGTATTAAATGACTTCATATATTTAAAGGTCTTAAAAAATACACAGTAAATAGCAAACATTCAATAAAGGTAAATTATTGTTGCACATAAACATGTAGAATACATAGATTCATATAAACAAATATATACTGAAGCTTGATATTCATGAAGTATATGTCCAAAGACTTTCAATTCATGAACAGATAAATAAAATGTGGTATATATAATATATAGCATGGAGTAATACTCATTTATAAAAGGGAATGAATTATTATCTTTTGCAGCATTTTGGATGGAACTGGAGACCATTGTCCTAAGTGAAGTATTACAAGAACAGAAAACAAAACACCACATGTACTCTCTGATAATTTGTAACTAATTGATGGGCACATATGGGAACAGAAGGAATTAAAAATTGTTATAAATCAAGAGTGGGAGAGGGAAGAAAGAGAAGGGTAAATACCTAACAGGTACAATGAATACTATTTGGGTAATGGGCACACTTACAGCCCAGACTAAACATTATAAAACCTATCCATGCAACAAAATTTGTATTTACACAGATAACTCAAATTAACAAACACCCCCAATTCTTTGTGGGCAGAAACTTCTCTGAAGATGACAGCAAATGGCCAAGAAAACACATGAGAAAATGCTCATCTTCTTTAATCATCAGAAAAATGAAAATTAAAACTACTTTGAGATGTCGCCTAACTCCAGTAAGATTAGCCCACATCACAAAATCCCCAAACTGCAGATTTTGGCATGGATGTGGAGAGAAGGAAAAAATTCTACACTGCTGATGGTATTGCCAACTAATACTGCCTTTTTAGAAAAAAGTATAGAGAATTCTCATGGGACTAAAAGTTGACCTACTGTTTGATCCTGCATTTCCTTTAGTAGGTATTTACCCAGATGAAAGAAAATCATTTACAACAAAGATATTTGCACCAGAATGTTATACAAGACTAATTCATAATTGCCAAGTCATGGAAGCAGCCCAAATGCCCATCAACCCATGAATGAATTAAAAATCTATGGTATATGCATACCATGGAATACTATGCAGCCACAAAAGTGGATGGAGACTTTATATCTTTTACATTTACCTGTATGAAGCTGGAACATATTCTTCATAGTAAAGTATCTCAAGAATGAAAAAAAAAATTTCCAATGTACTCAATACCATTATAAAACTGATATATAATCACTTACACATTTATACAAATGATAAAACATGAATATAGTTAATCACAACTGAGGGGAGAAAAGGGAGAGGGGAGAAGATGGGAGAGAGCAAGTTGAGGGAGGATATTTGGAGGGATCTCACCTAATGTGCACAACGCAAGGGTACATTTCAAAATAACTAAGAAAATATGACAAATGACTTAACACAAAAAGTAAGTGAGGTGATGGTTATGTTAATCAGTTTGATTTAAGCATTCCACATTGTATATCAAATCATCACATTGTACAAAAAATTATAACATTCCACCCCATAAATGTATACAGTTATGATTTAAGATAATTTAAAAAGCATATAATCTCTCTTATAAACTGTAATAAAATAAAACATAAGCAAACTTAAGATTCAAAAGTTATGAATCTGTCACAACTAGGTAACAATTAGTTATAAATCTACAAAAATAAAGTTGGCCACTAATATAAACATAGAACTTACCTAAACCTGGAAACCTAAACCAAAGGTAATAAGCAAGAACAACTCACGTGGTCGTATTTGATGTGACCCTGAAAGGGAGGCTGTCTTTGATATGTTGCTGTTCAGTTCAGAGTCACTTTACAAATTCATATATAGATATGTACAATATACATACATTATATACTTATGAGACACATATAAGAGACAGAATGGAATAGTGGTTTCAGCACAGGCATTCTGTATCCAGATTCTTCTCTTATAGATTGTTCCTTGTTTTAGTAAAGTGAGGGCTGACCACTTTGCACACATAAACATCTTTGGAATATGCCAGAGAGCATTTTTCTCTCCATCCTCCCATCATTACTATTTTTCTGTCTATATCCAGAGACTCAAATACACAACAACACCTGGTCAGTCTCCACAAGTAAAATATTATTGGCAAGCATGAAAACAAGGCCAGAGAGAAAAGACAGATACAGAGAAAAGAGATCAGAAATACAACCTAAGAAAAATGGAGGCTACTGAAAAAGACATCTGAAGCAATAATCAAAGATATATCGAAGATATTGAAGTAAACATCTGTGTTTTTTTCTAAAAGGTAATAAAAAGAGACTTACACTTAGAAATATCTTGATTAAAAAAAAAGTATTAGGAAGATGAAGAAAAATTTCCGCAATAATCCATGGAGAAAAATTAAACAGGTTATCTCTATAGCTACAAAATTTAAGTTAGCTTCACACATTTCAGACATGTACTATGTTCCAAAATAAAATGAATGGAGCAATTTCAATAATATTTTGAGGGACAATATTGTGAACTAAGAATTATGTACTAAGCAAAATTATCTTTACTGTGTGAAGGAACAGAAAGGCTCGTGTATTTAAAGGCTCCTAAGACTCATAGTAGAGTACAAAGCCTTAATTGTACTATTATATATAATTCCTTAAAATAAATATTTGGACTATATTGCCACTGCCTAAGCTATGAATAAATGTCTAGGATTCAGAAACAGAAAATTAATAATCTAAAAATACTGATTTCTTTGTTACTATGATCAAAGACCTGGAGGCCCATCACTAATACTGGCAATGCAGGAAAGTGTGGTATAAAGTACATTGGACTAGTTTAAAAATCACCTGTGTTGGGCTCTCAATTACATCACTAAATTATTAACAATTTGTTGCAAGGGTCACTAATTTGGCCAAACTATGCTCTTATTAATATCTGTATTTATATTTACATCAAACTTTCTTAAGCTACTTTGAGCTGGATTACTGTTCTAGAAAACTCTCTGAAATTGAGGGTTTTTTTTAATTTATAAAATAACAACACCACCAATAATATCTAAATCATAGGTTTACATTGAGAGAAATAAACAATGTAAGGGTATAGGAGTACAATAAAATTTGAATAAATTGTCATAACTTTTAGAATGCTTGTTTTCATGTTCTCCAGCAAAAGCAATACCATAGTTTGCAGTGTGCTCTGTTGAAAGGGTATTATTTATGCCACTTGGCACTTCACTGCTTCTTAATTCTTGGTTACAAAGCATAAGCCAAGTATATTTTATCTTCAGGGAATAGATGTAACCACCAAGAACAAACTATGACTCAGGGTAAAGGGTTGGAAAACAATATTTCAGGCAATGGAAACCAAAAGAAAGCAAAAGTCACAATCCTTTTCATGGATACAACTGTCTTTAAAGCTACAAAAATAATGAAAGACAAAGATAGACACAATATATTGGTCAAGAGAACAATACAACAAAAGGACATTTCAATCTTAAACATTTGTGTTTCTGACATTAATGTCTCAAGCTTTATAAAATGAACCCTACTTAATTTGAACAATATGATATCCCATAATACCCTAATTGTCAGGGATATCAACATCCCACTGACAGAACTGGACAGATTTCCAAGAAGAAACCAAACAAATAAATGATGGGCTTAAACACAATACTACATCAAATACACTTATTAGACATATACAGAACATTTTACCCCATTACCACTGAATGTACATTCTTCTCATGAGTTCATGGATTATTCTCCAAGATTAATATAGTATATAAAGTAAACTTTAACAAATTTAAAAGGATAGAAATTGCACCTTTTATATTCACAGACCACCAAAGAATAAAAGTAGAATTGAACTCTAACAGAAACACACATCTCCATATGAAGTCATGAAAATTTAAAAATCTTTTAATGTTTGATTACTGGGACAAGGAGGACATAAAGAAGGAGATCATTAGATTCTTTGAACAAAATGATAAGGAAGCCACAAGCTATCAAAACCTGTGATATACTGCAAAGAAACTCCTGAAAATAAAGTTATTACATTAAATGCCCACATCTAGAAGATGGAAAGAGCATAAATCAACTATCTAATGAATCATCTCAAGTAACAGCAAAAGAGGAGCAATTCTATTCCAAACCAAATACAAGGAAAGAAATAACCAAAATTAGTTGAGAACTAAATGAAATCAAGGATAAGAATAAAAAAAAAAACATTTAGAAGATTAATGAAATAAAAAGTTGGTTCTTTGAAAAAATAAATACAATTGATAAACTTTTGGCCAGATTAACCAGAAACAGAAAAGTAAAATTTCTAATAACCTCAATCAGAAATAAAAATAGATACCACAAATATACAAATGATCATCACTGAACACTACAAAAAGGTTTATGCCCAGAAATTTGAAAATATGGATGAAATAGAGCAATTCCTGGAATCATGCTACCTTTAACAGACTGATATCAAGCATGGAAATTGCAACAACATTTAAAAAGCCTCCAACAACAAAAACAACAAAAAGTCCTTGACCAGATGGTTTTACACCAGAATTACAGCAAACCTTTAAGTCAGAGATTTTACCTATATTACAGAACCTATTCCAAAACTCCAAGAAGTAAGGAACTCTCCCTAACTTCAATGAAACAACTATCACTCTAATACCAAAACCAGGAAAGGATCCAACAAAAAAGAAAACTAAGGGTGGCACCTGTGGCTCAAAGGGGTAGGGTGCCGGCCCCATATGCTGGAGGTGGTGGGTTCAAACCCAGCCCTGGCCAAAAACTGTGAAAAAAAGAAAACTAAAACTACAGACCCATTTATTATTGAATATTGATGCAAAAATGCTCAATAAAATTCTAGCAAATAAAATTCAGCCACACATAAAACAATAATGAATCACAAAAGGGTTGGCTTCAACCCATGGATGTGCAAGGCTATTTCAACATACATGAATCCATAAGTGTTACTCACCACATAAACAGAAGTAAAACCGGAGACCATCTGATTCTCTCAATAGAAACAGAGAAAGTATTTGACAAAATACAGCATTCCTGTCTGATAAGAATACTTCAGAAAATAGGCATAGATGGGACATTTCTTAAAATAATAGAAGCCATCTACAACCCACAAGTATACTATAAGTCAACAATGCTCAAAACAGCATGATATTGGCAAAAAAAAAAGAGCTATAGATCTACGTAACAGAATAGAATATCTAGAAATGAAAACTGATCATATTGCCATCTGATCTTTAATAAGCCAAACAAAAGAATACACTGAAGAGAAGAATTCCTATTTAATAAATGATGCTGGGAGAATAGGTTAGCCATATGTAATATACTGAAACTGGACCTATACCTCTCACTACTCACAAAAATTAGCTCATGATGGATAAAAGATTTACATCTAAGACACAAAATGATAAAAATTCTAGCAGACAGTGTGGGAAAAGTTCTTTTTGATACCAGCCTTGGGAAAGAACTTATGAACAAAGACACCATTAGCAATTACAAGAACTCCAAGAGAAAATCAATGGGACCTGACAAAGTTAAAAAGCTTCTGCACAACTAAGGATGCAAGTAGCAAAGAAAGTATACAATCTAGACAATCTTAATAACGGGAAAATATATCTACATGTTATAATCTGATAAAGGGCTAATAATCAGAGTCTATGAAGAACCCAAGCAAATCAACAAGAAAAGAGCAAACAACCACATTCAAATCTGGGTGAGAGACATGAACTTAATATTCTCCCAAGGGGACAGAAAAATGGCCAAAAGACACCTGAAAAAATCCTCATCATCCTTAATCAGCAGAAAAATTTAAATCAAAACTACTTGGAAATATCACCTAGCCCCAGTGAGTATAACCCATACCACAAGGTCCCAAAGCTGCACATGTTAGCTTGGGTGTGGATAGATGGGAACACTTACACAATGTTGGTGAGATTTCAAACTAATATAGCCATTTGGAAAGAAGTACAAAAAATCCTCAAAGAGCTAAAAGTAGACTTTCCATTTAATCCCACAATCCCATTACTCATTATTTACCCAAAAGAAAATAAATAATTTTATCATCAGGGCATTTGCACTTGAATGCTTATGGCAGCTCAATTCACAATTTCAAAGATATGGAAACAATCAAAGTGAAAAGATTAATGAAAAGATTAATAAACCATAGTCTATGTATACCATGAAATACTATTCAGGCATAAAAGGATGGGGATTTTGCATATTTTTTTTATTTACCTGGATGTGTTTGGAGAACATTCTCCTAAGTAAAGTATCTTAAGAATGGAAAAACAAGCATCCTGTGTACTCAATAATATGTTGAAACTAGAGGATAAAAAACTACAGCCCCACATGAGAGAAAAACACAATTCAATTCAATAATAGAGGAGAGGGTTCATAAACTCCCACATAATGGTAATGGTCACAATGTAGGGGTGTATGGCACACTTCTTGGAAGGACTCAAATGCAACTCATACTTTACCTTACAAGTTTTAGATTAGCATATTCTAATCATATGTACTCTCATATTAATCCAAAACTGAAAAAAAAAAATATATATCTCATGCAACAATATAGTCCTTTTTGAGCACCTTAAATTAATCAGCCTAAGATTTATCCAAATGTTCACATGTACTTCATGTTTCTACAGAAATAAAAAATATTTTGCCTGATTTATAGACCCTCCATAGTCAAACCACCTTATATATCCACTATTATTTTGAATAACATTACTAAACCTTCATTATAGCCTTCCTTCTTTCATATAGATAATCATTCTTAACATCTGTATCAGAATATATATGAATTGAAATTGACTTGGTCTAGATTAGCTGAGATTTTTCCTGCTCCTAAGTCATACTCTGTCTACTTCTACACTCTCCTTTACTATGACAAATTTCTTTCTTTTTTTTTTTTAAATATGGAATGCTTCACGAATTTGTGTGTCATCCTTGCACAGGGACCATGCTAATCTTCTCTGTATCGTTCCAATTTTAGTATATGTGCTGCCAATGACAAATTTCTTGATTTTCTAAAACTTCATTTAAACTAACAATTTGTAAAACATGATCACATAATTTGTAAGATAGTCAGTCTCAAATTGATTATATTACATAAAATTTTACCATATTAGTCACTGTTTCATGTATGTTTGTCTCACATCCCCAAATAAACTAAAATTTCCTTGGGAAGAAAAATAGATTCTTCATGAGGAATTGTTAACTATGTGGGAAAATGCTTATTATTTTGTGTTAAAAGAAAAGAAAAACAATTATATATACAGTGTGATCTCAACTATATAAAATGGCTAGAAAGAAGAATAGAAGCAAACATACTAAAATGAACAGCGTTTCCTCTGGATGATAGAAGTATAAGTGACTGCTGTTTTTGCCTTAAACTTGCCTATTTTACTTTTTTCTCATATGGGTATGTATCTTACCATTCAGGGAAAAAAACTTACTAAAGCACACATTTTAACTTTTCATCCAAATTTTACTCATGATGAAGCTATCTCATGATGAAGATATCTCCAGGCAGATAGTAGTGATTCCTGAAAGCTGCATCACAAACATGTTTGAGCAGTTCCCTGGCTTTTTGTCAGATAACAATTCTACTAAGAATTACACATTTCTGGGCAGTGCCTGTGGCTCAAAGGAGTTGGGCACCAGCCCCATATACCAGAGGTGGCAGGTTCAAACCCAGCCCCTGCCAAAAACTCCCCCCCCCAAAAAAAAAGAAGAAGAAGAAGAAGAAGAAGAATTACTTGTTTCCTATGAATATCCTCAAACCTCTAATTGGTCACCTATGTTGGTTAGGATGCTTCTGATTTCCATAGAGAAAAAATAAGTGACTGACTAAAAGTGTCTTGATACAATAGGGTATCCATTGGATCATATAGAACAAAAACATCCAAAGTATAGCTGAATTTAGACTGAGTTTGATCCAAAAATTCAAGATATCATCAGATTTCTATTTCTGTTGTCATGAAAGTTGAAAGACTCACATACTATCTTCCTCTGCCCTCAAACTTTGTCCTCAGGTTATGTTTTTTCCTTATGTCAAAAAATAGATATAATAATACTAAACTAAGTTTATAGAGTGGTAAGCCCAGTGGAGAAGAGGGTCTTTATCCTGACATTCTCTGTAAAACTTCAGAGATTCATAATGATTGCACTAGGTTATATCATGTGCCTAATTATGATCTGAATATTAGGAAAATTCCATATGTGGATTGATTTATGTCAATCTGAACACAAATAGAGCTGGATATAGAATAAATCCCATTTAAATTGAATGCCTGATTCTTTTTATTTTTTTTTATTGAATTATAGCTGTGTACATTAGTTCAATCATGGGGTACAGTGTGCGGGCTTCACATGCAATGCCTGATTCTTGGGGGAGGAGTCAAGATGGCAGTCTGTAGCCAGCGTTCTGCAGACGCTCCTGTCCAGAAGGAGAGTTAAAGGACAGAAATTTAGTGAGAAAGCCAATGGTTTGGAGCTGAGCCAAGAGACAAGGTCGAGGAGTGCACATCAACCCTGCTGGAGTGACCTGCAACCCCAAGATACAAATAAAAGGTATAGAGCACATCACCAAGCAGACAGGAGACCCTCCCCCAAGAGAACAACTTGCAGTATACTCCATACCTCCATACAAACAAGCAAGCAGAGTTCAGATGTCCTCCCACTCTACCCCATGGGAGAGACCCTCTAAAATTAGACCTCCTTCCCCTACTAGGGTGCTGCGGCACTCTCCTGCCAGGCATAAAACTGTATAAAACTGTATATATTCTCTACTTGTAAGTTGGAACTCCCAGCACTCCCCTCCACTCTCACCCTGAGGTCTGGATGTCTGTCCCCCATGGAGTCCAGATTCTTGGACACTTTCTCGAGGGGTGTGGACAGGATGCAGGCTGTCCCTGGTCTGTGCTGTTTTCCCAGCTCAGGAGCATTGAGAGGAAAGTAAGCTGAAAGGTGGCCAGCCTAAGTGGGGAGGCAGTCCCCTGAGGCACCAAGCCCAGCCCTGAGAAAGCTTTGCTGAATTTCGGACACACCTGGCCCTCAGGGGATGACAGCTGAGGCAAAGGGCCGAAGCTCACAGACTGAGTCAGGACTATTAGCAGCCCAGCGTCTCTTCCACAGGGCAGAAATTCTGCGAACTTGTTCTATTCTATCAGCTTTTTCATCTTCTTTACATCAATCAGGGACAGGGTTGGAACTGAGTGAATTGCCCCAGCCCCTATCAAGTACCCAGGTTGTCAGGCCTCACCTCCCCCCCTGCCAACACCAACATAACTGGTGAACTGGCTGAGGAGCCACAGAACCCTCTCTGACCTAAGCAAGCACAAACCTCTAGAACATCTGCTCATTGGAGGGAACTGGATCACAGCCCTGCAGGGTTACCAGACACTGGATGTGACAGAGGGCCAAGGCGGGGAAAGAGGCATCAACCTTCCCAGGCTAATTTACTGGCTGGAGGGGCCCTCCTAAGCTCACAGAACCCTGGAGCGAGTTGTACTAAAGCTGCCAGTAGACTTCTGCTGTCTAGTCGCCAGAGACTTTTCAACTCTTTGATTTAAGGTTGGTACTGGCTGGGACAATTGATTGGTACCTCTTCAACTGGGCCAATCACCCGAGGACTTTCCAACGCTGTACACTGGGTGTGTGGTAGTGGGAAGGTTTGATTTTCCTTTCCAATTGTTGTGAGGGGCTGGTGACCTAACTGCTGGTTTTCCTCCACAGCTCAGAATCCAAAACAGAGTAACTGATTCTCTAGGGTAAGACAGAGACCAACTGAAAATAAGATAGAGCCACTTAACCCCACCACATCAAGAAGGCCCCCAGTTGCGCAGACAGTAGCAAAGTATGGGTTGGCAAAACTCTAGGGGGAAAGGTACAAACACCAGTCCCAGCTTACAGGCAAATGAAGGACTGGTCAATCACTATTCCTAGAACCTCCAACCCAAGTTATCCTTACCTACTCACACAGCCAAACGGTGCAAAATAAATATGGGGCAGAATCAGTGGAAAAGCTCCAAAAACATGAACAACCAGAGTAGATCAACCCACCCAAGGAAAAATTTGGAGGACACAAATGATGATCCTTTGCATAAACAGATGGCTGAGATGTCAGAAATTGAATTCAGAATTTGGATTGCAAACAAGATCAATAAAATAGAGGAAAAATTGGAATTAGAAATTCTGGGAGCATTTCAAAAATTTTCTCAAGAAGTAAAGGAATTCAAAGAAGAAATGACCAAAGATTTTGACACATCGAGACAAGAAGTTGCAGCCCTCAAAGATCTGAGAAACACAGTAGAATCCCTCAGTAACAGAATGGAGCAAGCAGAAGAAAGGATTTCTGACATGGAAGACAAAGCTTTCGAATGCTCCCAAACCTACAAAGAGCTAGAGAAATGGAAGGCAAAAACGGATCAGTCTCTCAGACAGCTTTCAGATAACTCAAAGAAAACCAATATTCATTTCCATAGGGATACCTGAAAACGACGAAGTGGTGTCACAGGGCCTAGAGTCTATTCTTTATGAGATTATGAAAGAGAATTTTCCAGACATGCCAAGAGATTCTGAAATTCAGATAGCAGACAGTTTCAGAACCCCAGCACAACTCAACCCGAATAAGACATCCTGAGGCACATTATAATTAAGTTCACTAAAGTTAATATGAAAGAGAAAATTCTGAAAGCAACCAGATGCAAGAAATCTATTACCTACAAGGGGAAGAATATTAGAATAACTGAATATCTCTCTGATCAAATCTTTCAAGCTAGAAGAGAATGGGCATCGGCTTTTAATCTCCTAAAACAAAAGAACTTTCAACCCAGGATCCTGTACCCAGCTAAACTGAGTTTCATCTATGATGGAGAAATTAAATACTTTAATGACACCCACATGCTGAAGAAATTTGCTATAACTAAACCAGCTCTCCAGGATATTCTCAAAGCTATCCTCCATAATAACCAGCATCATCCTCCACCATAAAAGTTTTCTCACCCAGAAACTTCTTAC